>VWPV01012810.1:0-30345 GCA_013389885.1 Geococcyx californianus
TGATGTTGTGATACTGTGATACTCTGAGCACAGCTTTGAATACTGGGATTTTACTTGGTTTTACAGTAATAAAAAAACTTAATCAAATTTTACCACCAATACTTATCCATTTGGGCTGAAAGCTTCCAAAATTTTCCCACCTAAATATATCCACAAGTGCATTAGTAACTGAGAATCCCTTCAATGGAAGCCGTGTCTCTGTAACTGTTTAGGCACTGCTGTAATGTCCATCATCAGACTACCAATATTTTTTATAAAATACTGTCTTTTTCTTCTCCCTACCCAACATGTGTTTACTAGCCATGCCTGAGTTTTGCTGGCAAAGAATGAAAAGGGGTAGATTAGCTTTGTCTTTATGTATAAACTTGAAGATGTGCACAGGCCATTTTGTCCTCTGCATATCACAATCCGGGCCAGTTCCTTGTCAAACAGTATCTCAAGAAGTTGGCTCCAGTACTCTGTGGACTGTTACTAGTAAAATGACAGACACATCACAGGTTACTGGAGCTATTTGTGCTTGTGGAAAAGGGTAAAAAGCAATCCCCACAACAACTCAAAATGACATCATGCTCTTGCCCATTTTCTCAGAAATTTTACACAAAAGATGTTGTCAAAATATGTGATTTGTGGCGTCCAAAATGTGTTGTCTAAGCCTTTCCTAAATCCATGGACGTCTTGTTGAGCTGCACAGCCCTGCCTGAGATGATTAACATGTGCCATGCTCCACCCCGTATAAGACAGACCTCGAGGGAGTGTGTTTAGGTAGCAATTCAGTGGGTGCAGAAGTGAAAGCTCTAAAGTGAATGCATCCGCAGCACTTCACACCCAAACTAATATCATCATTTAGCCATGTGTTGCGATGTAAGACTACCAGCCTCTGGGATCAGAGTTCCGCGTAAGGAAACATGCGAGTTTTGGAAATCAAATTTCAATTCAGGTGAAAATCTGTTTATGCTTTGAAAAGGAAAATTTCCTTGATTTTTTTTTTTTNTCCGCAGCACTTCACACCCAAACTAATATCATCATTTAGCCATGTGTTGCGATGTAAGACTACCAGCCTCTGGGATCAGAGTTCCGCGTAAGGAAACATGCGAGTTTTGGAAATCAAATTTCAATTCAGGTGAAAATCTGTTTATGCTTTGAAAAGGAAAATTTCCTTGATTTTTTTTTTTTTTTTAGATTTCTAACTTCTTTAATTCCTCCCTTATTACAATTTAAATTTTTATAAGATCCATAAATTAGTCTGTAACAGCAAACTTTAGACAATCTAGCACCCAAATTAGGTATTTACGGGATCCTGTGTCTTATTCTTGTGGTACCCTGGGCACCTGGATGTAAGTATTCACATTGGCTGCCTACTGCCAGTGTGAACCCAAACAAAAAGAATCCTGCGGGTGACTAAACCATTTAATCCTGTGCCAAGCTGTGTGTTAGCTAGAAGTGGATTTTTCCATGTCTTCCCAACCTCATATGAATCGTTTTCTCTTCCAGAGGTTGCAAAATATCTGGGTCAGTAGGTATAATAGAAAAGCAAATGGAAAAAAAATAATCTATTTTTGCAACTCCTGAGCCCCATTCCCAAGAACTTATTGGAATAAGATGTCGTGCATGCATTGATTTCAGCTGTATGGTAAAGTTTACAAGGATATACTCAGCAGAAATAACTGTCATTTTTTTTCAGATCTACTCTTCTTACATCAATGTGGCCTCCAGAACAAGAATTCAGCACAGTGAAACATATTTCACGCTCCAGGGCACCTGCTCATGCATCTCCTGCCTTTCAGCTTGGAGAAGATGGAAGGTTTGATGTAATCATGGTATCTTCCCTAAGCTGGACTTGCTTGCTTTGCACTTTACTTTTTTTGCAATTCTGATTTCTTTTGTAACCATTATTTTAACCCTGTTCCGTACGTGATATTGAACCCTCGTGACACCGATGCAGGAGTGGCTAACAACGTGCTGTAGTGAGAGAAAAGACTGTTTTTCAGTGCTTTTAGCAATGTGACCTTAGGTATTGATTTATAGCCTGCTGCAGTGCTCTAGTGCAAAAGGGAACTGTGGTAATTAAGTTAGTATCTGCACTTTCTAAAATTGTGCTGAGCTGCAACAAAAAGAGACCCTTTATTTTTCTTCTCTGCCTCTCAGTGAATGCAGATGCAGGCACTGCCCTTTGACCTTGCTCAGCTTTCCCCAGCTGCAGATTATTTTTCTCTCTCCGTGCCTTTAGGTGCTGATAGACAGAGTAGGACCCATTAATTCTTGTGTCTGACTTTCTTTTTGTAGTGCAGGCAATGGAGTAAATTTCTACATTTGTACCTGACTTTCAAAATATTGTGTGTCCTTATGTGGTTAAAAAAAGAGCAGTAGCTAAAGAAATATAGGCAGCATTAGAAAATTTAGCGGGGTGGGTGGTAACAAAGTGGCTCAGACTTGAAAGGAAAACCTTTTGCATGAAAATTCCCACTTCTCAGCACGACACAGTATTCTGAAACTCATGTATAAGGTAACAGGGTAAACACAATGAGAAATCTCTTTTGTATTCCATTACAGTCATTAGAGAAATAGGCCACAAAAGGTAATGGCAATAAAACCGAATACCTTGAAGTAAGCATGTAAATTGCATGCTAATGTATGCAAATTAACACACTATGTTCAATGTCCATAAAACTACAAAATATAGCTAATTAATGGTAGGTAAGTTGCTTCATTTTATATTCACAGTCTTACAGGGGAGGTAGTATATTTTTATAATTGTGGAACATTGGCCTTGGGGAATGCATCAAACATTCAGTTTCTCTCCTCTGGCAAATTCATCTCGTATACTGGAAGTAATTGCCTTTCCAGTTTCTCACCCAAGGTCTTATTCTGAGAGCAGACTCCAAAATTAGAAGTAAAACAAAACAAAAAGCCTCCCAATTTTACAATTACTGTCTTGTGGAAGTAGTTCTTATTAGTGTTAATATAGTCTCTGTTCTGCAAAGTACCTAAATGCATTTGGTACCATTGGCATATATAAATGGATTTAATGACTGAAGCCCCAGATGGACGTAGGCTTTGGAAAGCCGGCTTTTTAGGCAATCCTCTCACAGCAGAAGTCACAGTTCAAGTTCTCAGTGCAATGCAAGGAGAAAATAGACCATTTGAGAAAAGGTTCAGCAAAAGCAATGAACTGAGCACTGAGCAAAGTAACTCATCCAGGAAGAAAGGCAGAGGGACTGTGTGGGTCAAGCCCTGCATCTGGCAGAGACCGATAACGTAAGCAGATGCCAGGTCCTCTGCCCGCTTTCTTGAATCCTTCATGAGAAACAGCTCTGATTTGAAAACCATATCTGTCCTATGCCTGAAATTAATATTCCCATATTCCCATCTTTCAGCCTAGCCAGCCAACCGAGTGAAGGGGGTCAGGTGGAGTAAAGCCCTGTTAAAGCATGTGTGAGTGCAGCCGGAGACAAAGCTGCAATGTGAGTTGAATGGAAAATGAATCTTTGAAAGTACACCTAAACCTCAGTAGGAATGATGAGGTGGGAATCCCATGGAAGCTCTTCTAAGCAATCTTCTACTGTAAAGGTGCTCACGCTGCAACTTGAAGGAGCTCTCTGTCTTGTGTGCTGTGGGTCTGTGCACATGTCACCCTCTTCTGCAGGTTCCCAGTGAGAAGGTCTAGTGAGCCCTTGTGATGGCAAGACAGCTCAGCAGCTCCGCAGAGTTTCAGGCATCATCCAACCATGACCTGGGGTGCATCCAGCACAGCATTGCCAGCTGGTCAAGGGAGCGGTTGTCCCGCTCTGCTCTGCACTGGTGTGGCCCTACCTCAAGTATTGTGCTCAGTTTTGGGCACCACAGTATAAAAAGGACATCAAACCACTGGAGAGTGTCCAGAGGAGACCACAAAGCTGGTGAAGGGTCTAGAGGAGTGGCTCAAGTCACTTGGTCTGTTCAGCCTGGAGAAGAGGGGACTGAGGGGAGACCTCATGGCAGTCTACTGCTTCCTCACAAGCCAAGGAGGAGGAGCAGGTGCTGAGCTCTTCTCTCTGGTGATCAATGATAGGACTCAAGAGAATGGCAGGAAGATGTCCCAGGGGAGGTTTTGTTGAGATATTAAGAAAAGGTTCTTCACCCAGTAGGTGGTGGAGCACTGGAACAGCTCCCCAGGGAAGCAGTCGCAGCACCAAGCCTGACAATATTCAAGAAACATTTGGACAGTGGTCTCAGACACACCGTGTGAACGTGGGGGTTTGTCCTGTGCATGGTCAGGAGTTAGACTCGATGACCTTTGTGTGTCCCTTCCAACTCAGGTCATTCTATGATTCTGTGATTCTTTGGTCTAAGCTGGCAGATGTGTTCTAGATACAACACCTGCGTCCCTGTTCCAAAGTACCTCCAGAATGTCCTTCTTCCTCTTGCTGTCCTGTTGCTCCTCCGCCAGGTGACCTTCCACTGCAGTGGCTGCTTCACTCTGAAGAGGTCTCGTGCAGCAGAGGAATGGACAGATTGGGAAGACCCCCCTGTTGTGTGTTACGGATGAAGAGAGGGTGTGTTTTATGCAGGGTCTTATTTGATAGGCACTGAGATGAGTGATGGTGATGAATGTAGTATGTCTTAGATATCCAAGAAGGGTGTTATAATTTGCTGAATGTTTTTCACGAGCTGGTGGTTCTCCTTGTGGAAAGCTATTCAGTTTCAAACCAAAACATTTATCTTCTATTGATGTATGTGCGTGTATATCTATATAAATATATATGTGTGTACAGATATAAAATCTACACCTGTTTGGCAGAGCAGATGAACTTTGATCAACTTCAGGTAACTGCTTACCTTGCACTTCATATCAAAATTAACCCTGGTGCTAAACATGTGCATAACTGTGTTCTGATTTAAGATGGTTTTCAGGGTCAAGACCCTAAAGAGAACAAGTGAGCACAGCTGTCTCAGATACAAGAAAATGGAGGCTGGCAGGAAAGAGACATTACAAAAGAGAAAAAGTATGTGAAATACTGTAATTACTTTGAAGTAGAAAAAGGGAAAACCTGTAGGATAAAAGTAACAGGCTTACAGGGGGAAGTAACATGAAAATAAATATCAAGAGAATAAAATGAGCAAAAAAATAATGTAACTAGAAAGTGGAAATAGGGGCTACTGTAACATTATTTTAAGACTGATCACCTCGTCTCAAGTTTATAATCTAACTAACAATATTCTTTGTGGATACTCACAAATTCAGCTTCTACTCTTATTTATACCTATGCTGCCTCATAATTTGTCGTGCTTTCCCATGCTAGGGAGCTTTGAGAACATGTACTTGTAAGCCTGATATTGCAAAGGGTCCCAACTGGAGGAGGAGTGCGGAGATGTCTCAGAGAGCAGAGCTTTATTTTCTAAAGAATAAAAGGAATAATTTTGGGACGTCTAAGGAATTTATTATCTAAGGAATAATTTTGCTCAAGAGCAAAAATTTAACTGTATATAGGGTGTTTTTCAGGCTGTCAAGAATCTAAAACTGCCTTGCTGCCTCTGGGCGTTGGTGCTGGTCACAGAGATCACTGGTTGGGGGGCTGTTGATTCAGCATGTGATGCGCACAGGGCTTGAGCAGATGTAAGCTAGTGACAACTATGAAAGATCTTTAATGATACAGGTACTGTAGTTTGATGGAAGAAGGAAGAGTGAGAGAAAAGAGTAGAAGACTCTGACCATAACCACCTCTAATAAAATATTCTAGTACTAATGCTTTTTAAGTATCTTCAGAAAGCTTCAGGCTAATTAGATACCCTAAGTTATTTGTATCAGTTATTTACTTCAGAGGCAATCTGGAACTAAGACTTTTTCTCTTCATCCCTGTCACATTTTCACCCTGAACTAAAACAATTTGAAAAGCCAAAGGTCCTTACTCAGGCTGTGACTGTTAACAAGGTCCTTTTCACCTCTCCTCCTGCTTTCCCCCGCTGCCCCATGTTATATATCTTGGATAGACCACAGCAAATCTAAAATTGATGGCCTTGTTTCGTTTGCTTTTTTGGCCCAGTGCAAACTCAATACCTGCACAAGAGGGGAGCAGGATCAGCTTGGGAAAGAAAACAAAAAGGCCTCTGCCAAAATAATAATCATAATATTAGCACACAGCTGTAGGGAGACATTTTTGGCATCCTGAGCAAATGCAATCGGCTCTCTGACCCCACTTCTGCTTTTTAGCTTTCCACTGGCTAGCAAATGCTCTGCTTCCCTCAGTCACCTTTCCATTCCACTGTCTCCACAGTCCTGTGGGTGTTTTTTGGTGACGGTGGCAGCAAGACTTGGACACACTAAGCCTGTTACATCTAAAGCTCTATATCTGTGTACACTCGCGTGAGTGCAATATTTCTACAAACTTGAAAAGTGCTTCAATAACTTTATAGAATTTTTTTGATCTTGATCTCATTCATTTGGAGGGAGGAGGAGGGAAAAAATGAGAGGGAGAGAGGGGGAATGCTGCTCTTGGCAGAAGATACAGGCAATAGGCTGCTTTATGGCTTTGCCTTGATGTGTGTTTAAAAATCAGCCTGAAATTTGGCACAGAGAGAATTTTCCCACTTGTTTTACTTCTAAGTAGTCTTCAAAAGCTTCCATGGGTTATAGTATATTGCTTTGATCAGAAGATTATACTTTGTGCTGAAGTTTATAGTTAATACCACCTTGAATTAATATTCTGCCAGTTTTTTTTTTAATTGCAGATTTGATTTCAAATTTTCTCTAGCCTGTAGACAATGGAAAACATGACAATTTTCTTTGTGGATCATGTTATTTTAGTGATTTGGGCTGAAGTTACGGAAGATAGGGAAAGAAGGAGTGAAGAAAGTATTATCAAACTTGCCTCTTCAGTAAAATATAAGAATGACCAAAAGACTGAAGGAATACATGGGATGTACCCCAGCCTAAGATTGTCTTGAATAAAATTCACAGCTTAAATTACTTTCAGATAAATCTCCCAATTGTCCATTCTTACTTAAGCCTTATCTGGACTATTTGAGCTACTCACATTTGCAAAATTTTCTAGAAATATCAGGTATGAACTGTTGTGTGTGAGTCACCACGATTCCTGTTTCTGCTCAGTCACAAAACATCTACAACAGCTTAGGACATTTATCATCTCATTTGAACCCTAGAATGTAAATATATTTGCTTAGTCCCTCTATTAAAGCTGTCTTTTGAGTATTTATGTAACCCAATGTCAATTAAAGGTCAATAAAAAATAAAATCACCAAGATATAAAAAAAACTTTAATCATGACACAGAAAGCCTGAGCCAGAAATACAGAGTTTAGATGTTTGGGACAGTATTTATTGCATGTTTTCTTGTGCTCCAGGCCGTGTTGTCCATGTTTCCCGCTTCAGCTGCTCTGGGAGTCTGAGGAAGAATTACCCTCAAAGGGTTGTTCTGCTTATTTATTTGATAATGCCAGCGTTTCAGTTTGTGTTTCACCTGTTCTTTTCAGTCCATCACAAATTTAATATAGCAGTCACATACTTTTCATAGGCTGCTGCAGTCAACAAGATGCTGTTCCTTCCTGCTGCGGCCCCAGAGGCTGAGAAACAGTATTTTCGGTAAAGGATTTTGGATTGTGGACCTCATGTCATTAATCCAGAGTTGAGAATCCTCATGAAAGAGGGACTTTTGTTTATTTATTTTGTCTGAGGCAGTTATATATCGGATGCTTTATTTAACTGTGACATCAGTTAGTAGTTCATGTAAAGCCCTAGTATTGTTGTAACTGTAGGTCTGCTCTGAGTTTCTCCAGTGCTAAAGGTATAAGAGGGAAGAACAGAGGCAGGAGAGCACCAATAATACAAGTAAATCAGCTCCAGAAAATTTCACACTGTCTTCTTAAGGAAGAAAATCAGAGTTTAAATATGTGAACCTGTGTCTTGAAACCAGTGGGAGCTAAATTAATGACCCCAACTGAAGAAGGATCAAGCTCAGATGAAAAATCTCTGGCTGTATCTGCTAACCCTGCTAGACTAATCCTAAGGAGCTTCCTCGCAGAGCAATGTAGGGTATGTGCTATCCACCGTGTAAGCTTTTCGTAAGTCTCCAAGTACACTCATGCACGTTACAAGGGGCTGCTTCAAGCATCTGTATCACACAAGCCCTCTGGCATAGTACTTCTACGCACAAGCCCTAGACCTAATTCATCTTGCTCCCACACATCTATAGACAGCCAGCTGCCTCCCATCACTTGTGTCCTGCAGTGCCACGCTGACCTTCTTGTCCAGAACATGACCCACAAAAACTGGAGGGCAATAGAGGGGACAATGGACTGCCAGGTGCTCTGCCTGAGGGAAAAACGAGCCCGCTGCCAGTACAGCCAGGGATAAGAGGGTTCCCACAGGCTGCGTTAACACAGGGGCTGCGACTCAAGACTCACGTCCTCAGTGAACACCTTGTGACAGAAAACAGTTTGACCTTCTCGTGTATGTTACAGCCTCCCACAGGGGGAAGTGTGTTGTCCTCTGAACACGAGAAAACAGAGAGAAAGAAGCTAATTCCAGACATAAAAAGTCCCACCAGTGGCCCTTTACAGAAGTTTCTGCACTGGAGAGGAAAATGCATCCACTCCTTGGCTGCCACCCTGATCTCCTCGAGATCACAGTGGTTCAGCATTGACAAATACAGCATTATTTTTATCCTGCAGGTCTGTAATGTCATGTGCTTGTCATCTGTCCTCAGCTGCTAGACTGAGACAAGTTGACTTGCCCAGGAAGTGCTGCAGCAGTGGAGAAGCCCAGCTGTGTCAGAGCCGTAAGCAGGAAATTTTTTTCCTTTTGGTGCTCACAAGAAGGGAATTAAGGTTGCTTATTAATATTTCACCTTGTGCTTTCCAGTATAGACGTGTGGTGCACAGATGGTGGGTATGCAGAGCATGCCTCCTAGCTGAGCCCATCCTGTAAAGGAAAGTGATTTCTGCCTGGGCATGTGAGTGGTGAGGAGCACCCTGTGCAGATGTGCTGGGAGGTGGAGGATGCTCCAGCCACCGGTACTCGGTGAGGTGACTCAGCCAGATGGTGTGTGAGGGACAATTCTGTGGGTGCTGTGAGAGTTGGGTGCTCCAGATTATTTCCTGTGTGATGTGACATCAGGGTAACTCAGGCAAGCTGAGAATATAAATCAGGGATCAAAACAGCACGGAGGCTCAGACCCCAAAACTTCTGCCTGAGGTGCAGATGGTGTGGATACGAGCAGCTGTTTTTCCCCAGAGGGCATTACATACTGCCATATTGCTTTTAACTCTATTTGCACTTGAAGTTTCTGCTGTGGCAGTGTAATACGTATTTCAAAGCCAAAGACATGTCACAGAAATGTCCTAGTTTCCCCTCCCCCCCCCCCCAGTTTCAAGCCATGGTGACCTCAGAGAGCACGAGACAGTGTTTTTTATTTTTTTTTTTTGGTCTTTGTGAAAGGAGTCTTGTTTGCTTGCAGGCCCTTACATACCAAGGCACTGTTGTGTTACTTAAAATTGTAAATTATGTCTGTTTAAGAAAATGTCAGTGTTTTTTAAAACAGAATAACAGAACTGGAAAAGACTTGGCTGTGCTGTTTGTCACACAAGTTGCAGGCAGGCAGAATGGTGCATTCATCACTATGAGCAGATTCAAGAAGACTAATGACTGCTATACAATATAGCTTCAGTTCTTTCAAGTAACATGATAGTTGTTTCTTTGCTTGCCAGCAAGATTATCTGACCAACGTTAATGCTCATGCACTGATGTATAGAGGAGACATCAATATGAGACTGTGCCTACCAACAATAACTCCCTGCCCCCACTTGCTAATTAAAATGACCTTTCTATTAAAAAAGTAGATTGTAAGATAAATAGAGCTTTGACAGAGGAATATGATTTCTCTGACACCTATCATTTTGCATATGGGTATTTCTTGTACATTCCCAGGAGTTCTGTGATCCAGTTATTCAGCATTAGGGTAGGAATAAGTTAAGATTAGTTTTCTTTGTTGCCAGCTCTTCAGAGCATGCTAGGAGGCTCTCTCAAACTAGATAATACTGGTTAATGCTCAACAACCGTGTCAATTCCAGCATGGGTGCTCACTACCAACCGCAGATCCTTTGGGTAGACAAGGGAATAAAAGGGCAAGGGAAGTTTTTCTGCCTCAGCACTGTCACCCATCCTCAAAGAAATCTCTCTTCTCTCATCCCAAGTGGAGGTTTATCATTCCTGAAAATAGCAATAGCAACCCAAAAAGCAGTAGGTTCTTTGCTGTCAGTGACTACTTTATGTGGAACTATATACAAAAACTGAGGAGCACAGGGCAGGAACTGTTGTGCTTCACGGTTTTTCATTGTGAAATGCAACAGGAAATTGGCCTAAACATCTGGACTATTTCCTTGTGGTTGCATGAGCGTCTGGCTTGGCTTTGATTCACCTTAAATATCCAGAAGAAATGAGAAAAGATTCACTGGCTTTGCAGTGGCTGCTATGTATATTTTTGTTTGTCCACATGTTTGGAAATGTTGCTCGCTGCTTCTTCTCTGTTCCTCACGGGAGGTGCGGCCTTTCCTGGATTTTTTTAAACTAACCATTGAGGTTAGACTCTTCTCTTCAGTGGTGTCATTTTGGAAGCCTGTAAGATGGCTTCAGCCAAAAGAAAATGAAAAAGATTACATTTATATATGTATTTCCTTACTAAATAAGGAGAAAAACGAAGGACTGCAAACTGCATTTGTCTGTGTGGGTGGACCATGCTCGATGTGAAACATGTTTACCTGATTTTTTTCCCATGAGTACCGAAATTTTCCCCATCTGACATCCAGGTTTCTGGTCAGAGGAACTGTGCAAATACGGTGTTTCAGCCACTGTTTTGGTACTCAGAGCTCTGGCCCCTTAAAAGTAACAGATCTGAACCCTGGTCAACCTTTTGCCTTTCAGGCTTGGCAACAGAGACTTGCCCAGGGCACGAAGGAATAAATTTCTGGGTTCTCTTTCTGTAGATATAGATTTTGAAGACTTAAGGTTTTCAGAAGAGATGTGAGGTCTAGGAGACCTAATGCAAAAGAATGAGAGAGGGGAAAGGGGCCAGATTTTTGTAGAAAGGCTAGTAATTATACCTGAAATTCAGTCTGCCTTTGAAACCTGAGATTCAGACTAGGTGTCCTTACTGCCTGTTTCCTAAATATTCTTCCAAGCCAGAGCATATTAAACTCTGTGGTGAAGATCTCAATTTTGGTTCACAGGTGAATGGGAAGATTTACATTTTTCTTGAATGTCTGACAGATTTATAGAAATCACAGTCAACGTATCAAATCTCCCTGAAAACATGGCTTTTGGATATATTGCAAAATAGGGAAAAATATCTTCTTTCTCTGGCCAGCAGCCACCACCTAATTTTAGCTGCAGTTTTCAGAAGCTACAGAGTGGGGATCGCCTCTTCCCCAAAATGGTCTTTCCTAAGCCTTGACCTAGACGGGACCAAGTTACTATTCACTGCTAAATTTGCTTGCGTGCAGCTAAAGCCTGATAATCTTAGGTCTCAACTAAGCCAAAGCTCTTTAACTTGTTTTACTCTTCTAGGCCACATTAAAAAAAAAAAAAAGAAAAAGGCAATCGGCTCATTACACCTTACTATTTAAGCAAAGCTGGTTTGGGTTAGTAGTTGAGACACAGTCCAGATACTGAAGAAAAGGCTGTTAATGGTTCAAGAAAAGGTGGTTCTTCTGGGTCCCCACTGAGCCAACATTTAAGCATGGGGTTCATACTGAAAATGGGAAAAATATGGTGCCATTTGTCTTTATTCACATTCCAAGGTCACTGTCACATTGTGGAGGACCCAGTTTCAGATGCAGCTGTATCTAGTTCTTTAAGTTCATTTTCCTGTATTATTTGGATATATGCTAAATGCTTGTGATGTGTAAGGTGCTCATACGAGTAACATCACACTGCTAAAAAGGGAAAAAGTCCTGATACTGCTCCGTTACTGTGTCTGAGATCATCCCCACCTCCCCACATACACAGACTTGTGTATATATACACTTACATAGCTTTCAGTAGGATTCCCAGCAGATTAAAGGTTAAGTTTATTTTATAAGCATATTTATACTTCTTCTTACATACAAACAAGTTTCCTCAAACTCATGTTTCTAATTCTCTAAATAAAATTGAAGACTACAACTGAGACTGGAGATTTATTTTATATTTAGAATTATTTTTAGACATGACTGCATTTTTTCCCGTCTTACTTACTTTTTCACCTCGTAGCTGCCCTCTTCCAACTGCACTGTACAAATGAGTCCATAAGAACCAAAACATATTTCTCGAAACAGAATTGGAATATCTTCTAAAATGTTGGTTCTGCTTCCATTCCTCACTGAGATCCAGGAGGACATTCATTTGAAGTGTGGGAAGGAAATAGCTCGTATTCCAACAGCTGGCTTTTAGCTTCTCATCTCTGCTCAGACCTCACTTTCTTGCCTCTGTAATTGGGCACAATCATTTTGTTAAACAGAGTGAGAAAGTTCCACTTATTTTTTCTGCTGGTCAGTCCCCATGTTCTTTAAGTCTGTCCTCTAATAACAAAACCTGGGATCAGCTGGCCATGTGAATGCTACCTTCATTCCTCAGCTAAAATACCATGCTTTATCTGGCTGAGGGTGGGATTTCCAAGGAAGCCTAAGAGGGTTAGGCGGCTGAGTCTGAGTCTCACGGAGATTCAGCAGACAGCTCCTATTAAAGAAAAAAATAAATCACATTTTAAAACTCAAATCATGTGGAAATTTTTTGCTCTCAGAAAAAAGAGAAGGTCCCTGGGAGGCTAAGTGTGATTTAAATTCGTGACAAACAACTGGGGCCCCTGTTCAAAGTGTTATTTTGAATACCGGCAGCCCAAGACTGTGAAATGCCAATAAAAGGAATAGATAGGACACAAGGGCTGGAAAAAAGGTTCATATTTGTTTTTGTAACCATTACATTAAAAGCAATGAAAGACTGTTTCTTTTCTCTTCCCCTCCAGCAATGACACTCCTTCAAATAGCTGATGGAGGCTTTTAGAAGGGTTCTACAGGACTTGCTTGGAAAGACAAGCTACACGGTAATCATTGGAGCATGAGCACATTTCCCCCCTCTGTCTGTCTGTCCGCTAGGCATCCCCATAAAGACATCAGGGGGATCACTTCTGACAGTCAACACTTCTGAAAAAGAGGGCTCAGGTAAATAAATATACATTGATTAAAGTCAGGTGATCAGATGCTCACACTGTGCACATGTGTTTGTGGTTTGCTTTTATTTTTTAAGATGCATTGGCCTCAGCTCTAAGGGTGGAAAGTACATAAGGAATTTTAATTGCCACTCCTCAAAATCACATTCTTGAGCAAACCTGGCTTACTGGAGAGATTAATTTAATGTATAGACATAAAAACAAAACACGGTTTTCCAAAGTTTGTCTTTGGAATATGCCTGGCAAGCATATTCTACCATTTTCATTCTTTCCAGGTCAGCATCCCACTGCTACCCCAGCAATCCCACCACAGATGAGGAAAGCTAAAGCTTTCAAAACAGTCATAGGGCCAGAGAGTAATATTTAGCCACTGGCCTGAACAGGAGGCAGTGTAATATTCTGTGGGAGTCTTGGAGATGGTTACAATTTAGGCAGGATATGTACTCTTCTTTGGTGACATGGAGAGAACTGGTGGGGATCACACAATCATAGAATGGTTTGGGTTGGAAGGGGACCTTAAAGGTCATCCAGTTCCAACCCCCTGCCATGGGCAGGGACACCTCCCACCAGCCCAGGCTGCTCAAGGTCCCATCCAGCCTGGCCTTGAACACTCCCAAGGAGGGGGCACCCACAGCTTCCCTGGGCAACCTGTGCCAGGGCCTCACCACCCTCATGGTGAAGAATTTCTTCATAATGTCTCATCTAAATCTTCCCCCTTCCAGTTTAAAGCCATTCCCCTTGTCCTATCAGTACTTGCCCCTTCAGGAACCGGAAGGCCACTATAAGGTCTCCCTAAAGCCTTCTCTACTCCAGGCTGAACAACCCCAACTCTCTCAGCCTGTCCTCACAGCAGAGCTGCTCCAGCCCTTTTATCATCTTTATAGCCCTTCTCTGGACCCACTCCAACAGTTCTATATCCTTCTTACATTGAAGATTCCAGAATTGGACACAATACTTCAGGTGAGTTCTCACAGGAGCGGAGTATCAGAGTATCACAGTATCATAAGGTTGGAAAAGAACTTTCAGATCATCAAGTCCAACCTATGACCCAACACCTACACCTACTCGTCATCTAAACCATGTCACCAAGTGCCTCATCCAATCTCTCTTTAAACACCTCCAGGGAAGGTGACTCCACCACCTCCCTGGGCAGCGCATTCCAGTGACCAATCACCCTTTCAGTGAAGAACTTCTTCCTAATGTCAATCCTAAACCTCCCCTGGTGAAACTTGAGACCATGTTCTCTTGTACTATCACTGGTCGCCTGAGAGAAGAGACCAACCCCTACCTGACTACAGCCTCCTTTTAAGCAGTTGTAAAGACCTATAACGTCTCCTCCTCTTCTCCAGGCTAAACAGCCCCAGTTCCCTCAGTTGCTCTTCATAGGGCTTGTGCTCCAGCCCCTTCACTATCCTCGTTGCTCTCCTCTGAGTAGAAGGGGAGTATCCCCTCCCTCAATCTGCTGGAAGCGCTTGTTTTGATACAGCCCAGGATAAGATCACTTTTTGGGTTGTGAGCGCACATTACCGGCTCATGTCGAACTTCTCATCCACCAGTAGCCTCAAGTCCTTCTCCACAAGGCTGCTCTCTATCACATCCTGTTTTGATAACAGGGGCTGCCCTGACCCAGGTCTAGGACTTTGCACTTGGCCCCGTTGAGCCTGATTGTGTTCACACAAGCCCACTTATACAGCTTGCCCAGGTCCCTCTGGATGACATCTCATCCTTCTGGTTTGACTACTGCCCCGCTCAGCTTGGTGCCATCTGCAAACTTGCTGAGAATGCCCTTCATCCCGATGTCTATACCATTAATGAAAATATTAAACAGCACTGGTCCCAGTAAGGACCCCTGAGGGACAGCACTTGTCACAGGTCTCCATCTGGACATTGAGCCATTGACCACTGCCTTCTGAATGTGACCATCCAAACAATCCCTCAACCACCCAACAGTCAGTGGAGGATGAGGGTCAGAGAAGCCAGTTCCTCCTCTTTGCCTTAGCACAGCTCTGGCTCTCAGTAGAGAGGGGGACGGGTGTGCCCTGGAGGTGGTGAGGCAGCTCAACACAGAGCTGGCAAAGGCAGGGACTATGCTTGTGCTCCTGGCACTTGGGAAGATGACTTACTGGACTCAGGAACATTTAAAGCAGCTTTCTCTGGCTGCTTATTCTGATATTCAGGCTTCCTTTGATCTGTCTCATCTATGTGCCTCTCTGTTTCTGAATTTTCAACTAATAACATCTTTACATCACAAGCCTATCTAAAAGGTAAACAAAGAGGCACTTTCATAATTCTCCATATTGTATATTTTAAGATTAATGCCAGCCTGTAGAAGGAGGGGTAGCTTGTAGACCTCATGAAGGCAGAAAGAAATCCTGCTCAGAAACAAATTGCCTTGTCACTTGGTAGAAATCTCTCAAAAAGCTGAGCTGGTAAAGATGGGGTTTTACCAAGCCCCGCAGCAGCAGCAGCAGCAGCTGCTAAGTTCTGCCTGTCCCTTTCTGGAGCAGTGACAGCTGTTTACTAGATAAGCAGCGATCAACAAAGACCTCAGTGTTCACCAGCACTGCTGTTTCACTGGGGTTCAGCTCCATCATCATAGTGTGACGTTAAGAGAATGGAAGGAGGGTGAGGAGAGTTAGAAAGGACAGAGAAAGGCCATGCAGTTATGGGAGAAGGACGGTCTCACATAGTCCCATGTTTCTCCATTCAGCTTCACCTGGAATTAAACACCTGGTATGAACCGCGGAGGAGTAGGTGCCTCTGCACATAATGGCAAGGCTATGTGTGCATGACACACAGGTGTTTTGGTTTAAAGCTGCTCCCAGTCCACAGCCAGGATTTTTTTTAAGGGATTATGAATTGTTGTTTCAATGAAAGAGAGAAAATACCGTGTAGAGGCACAGAGACTCCCCTTGATGTTCTCATTACCTTGTTGGCCCACCACATCCTCTGACGTAAATTGCCAAACCAGACGTGCACAACACTGAACTCTTTGTCCTCTCGCCAACACCTGACATGGAACTGCCAAAGGAGCCTCTCTGTCTCTGTAGGCATTAACACTGGCTGTAGGAATGCCCACAGATGAGACCCGTCTAGAAGTTTCTTTAGTTTGGTGGAGGACACAACATGATTCCTCACACACCTTCTCCTGGACATTCAGCTTTCTCACCACATGAACATATCTGTCTTTTCTTTATATCCTCCACCAGCTGCCAAATCTGACCCTTATTCTTGGAATTTACTTATTGGAAATTACTTCTAAGGCCCCTTGCGGCCTCTTCTCCAGCCTGCATTTCCCCGTCTTCCCTAGTTTCCTGGTGGCTGTGTGTCACCCCTGCTCCACTCATCTGTATGCACAGCTGGGAAACAGCTGCAGAGGTGGGAATGCTGCAGCCAGATGATGCTGACAGAGAAACAAGAAAAGAGGGAGAGTTGCTGAGCATCTGCCAAAACAGCAGCAGCGTGGAGAAGCGTTATTGTAATGCCACAGCGAAAACTATGTAAAAAAATATCATTTAAACATTTTAGCAATGACTCTTTTCATAATGAGTGTGCAAGGTTCTTTGAACTCTGCTTTTTACAATTTCTTCTTTCACCTGGAATTATCTTTTCGCTCATACCCATGCAGCTGCATTTTTTGTGCAAATTTGCAGCTTCTGAAGAACTCACTGGTCTTTAGCCACAATGCAGTCTTGGGATGTTGGCCCAGCTCTTCTTCCTTGGGACTAGAATCTGGAAAACATGAGATCCTCTTTCCAGACCCAGAGTTTTTGTCAGCTTTATGGTCATGATAGGTCTGCCTGGCTACTAATTTAATCAGGAACACAGGCAAATGCTACTCTTGTGTGCATTGTGTCAACTTACAGAACTGCTTGAGGAGGGCATCCGGCATTTATTGCAATTGGGAAAGCAAACAGAGGCTTGTAATCCTTCCTTTTACCATGTAGTTAAAGGAGGATTTCTACTGTTGAGGTAAACTAGTGATTCAGGTGAATTCCAGCACCAGACTGTTATAGGCCATAGGAGCTGGCAAACATGGGTTTTAAAACCAGCTCTGCTGCTCACTGGGTCTATAAAACCAACCTTATTTTCCCACTTCTTAAGAGTGCAGTGTCTTCAAAATGAAGGCGCTTTTTTGTTATAGGAAACACGGCAGTGTTATCGGTAACCTCAGCTGAGACACTCTACGATTTAAATCAGTTGAAATCAACGTTGATGTGAGGACCTATAGACAAGATGAGAAAGAGACAGCTGGGAAGCCTTGCTTGTTTTTTTGGAGTGATTTATTAATTTATCTATTAATTTTGGAAAAATTAAAGCTGATCGTGGCCTTCATTCATTTATAGCTGCTGCTGTCCTTTTTATTTGCCGGGGGTTCAAGGACTGTTTGTATCAAACAGTATTTGGAACAATGTAAGTCAATGATGACAAACTTGGAGACATGTATGGGAGGGGTTTTTTTCCCCCTTTTTTTTTGGTTTTCAGACATATTGTGCCTGTAAACTGAAGAAGTGAAAAAAAAGATGTAAAGACAAATAAACTTCATCTAGACTGAGAGTATTGCATTTTAAGTGACACTATGCAGTAACTCCATTTATCTGGCTAGACATTTACAAATACCTTGTGCTAGATATTGTGTAAATGCATAAAAGATAGATCCTGCTCCAAATAGCTTACATAAATTTCACACCCCTAGCTCATTAAACAAACTTTCTGAAATCTTTCTGAAGAAAAATGCTGACGCTGGTATAAGATCAATAATTTTCTATCAGTTGATGCTTGGTATGGAAGATGTATATTTTTTAAAGGTAGGGAAGATAATGCACATTTTCTTCCCATTTCATTTTTTTTCCTTGTCTTTCCATTGTTTTCTGAAAAGTTGTTTCTGAGAGTCTGGTTACTTTAAACTTAAGTCTGCTTCTCCATAACTACCCATCCCTTCAACCTAGACCTGCATTTTCTGTTATATTATGAGATTCAAACTGACAACATGTGAAGTGCTTCACTCAAAGCAGTGCAAAGTAAATCTTGTCCCCATCCGAGATGATACCCTCGACCCCTCTTGCCCAAAAGCTGCAGTCTGTCATAGGAAGTAAGACTTGTAGTTCTGTCGTCTCAGTTTTGTCAGGTATTTTTGGAAAGGAGGTAGCCAATCTCTATTAATCAATCAATGGACCTGGAGGTGGATAATAAGAAACACGGCCTCACTTTCAGCACTTTTTTCTTGCTTCACTACAATGCTTTGTTCTCTGGGTTTGTCTTTCACGTTGGTGTGTACCAGCTCCGCAGGATTTCCTGCATCTGTGTGTTGCTTCTAGGAAAGCCAGGGGAGGGCAATCTGTATGACTCGCTTCAATTAGCAACTCCCATGAAAAGGCTGTCTAGACCTACAATAAAAATTCTGTCCTCAAAAAAAAACAAGACAAGTGATAAAATGTTTATATAACCTCTGTTCAAGAGAGGACTACTAGAGTACCATCCAAGTAGTACCAAACAATTTCTATGCAGACTACAGCAAACGGAAGAAAATATTTCAGGGAAGAGCAATATTTTATGTATGCAAGTTTGGGGTTTTTACCAATACATGAGGAACGAACCATCACAGTAATTAAAGCTAACTAATTTTTTGGGGAGAGGAGGATTCTCCTTTCACATTCAGCTCCTCTTTCGTTTTTTTTCCATCCAAAACTAGAGCACTAAGTCAGGTCACTTAGGAAAAAACCCACTTTGTAAAATTCCTATACTTTTGTATCATTTGATATTATTATAGAGTGCTAAGACTGTTTATATTATTATAATGGTGTGTATCCTCATGCATAATTACAGAAATACTTAATAAAATTAATAATATTATGTAGACAATTTATAATAATTATATATATGTAAATACTTGGTACCCAGACTCAAAACCTGCAGGTGACTTTCAAAATAATATGAACAAGGCTATGTCACATTAAGAGTTCTTGCTTTACAGATACTGAAAAGCAAAGGAAAAAGAAAGGAGACATGCAAGCCCCCTCAAAATTAGAATGAAGCAAAAATTAAACGGTTTTTAAAGGATGCCAAGAATGTAGACAAGAAGCATGCAAGGGAATTGTTTTTTTTCCTAGAGAGTTCTGCAAAATACCCCTTGAGACCCCACTGCCTTTTCAAGATCCCATGGCCCAAGACAAAATATGTTGAGACTAATACTTCAGTGTTTAGGATTTTCACAAAAAATGGTGACTCTTACTGAACATTGTCCACCGGTAGACAGTTCAGCTCCTGGACCACTGGGTGAGTCCCCTCAGGATTCAGGCTGTCACGCAGGAAGGGAGCTTTCAAGAGTAATGTTTTTTGTACAATATTTGGCAAAAATTACTGATGGGCTTCAAAACACAAGTGAGGACAGCGAGTTGTGAAACTCAAGAGAAAACATTTTTAAATTAAGTTTTACGTCCTTAATTAAAGTGGCTTTTCTTGCAGCACTGTTGATGATCTACAGCTCGTATAGACAGACTTCCCTCTTTCCTTCCTTCCCCCGCATCAGCTTTTTCTTCCTCAGTCTTACCAATTTTTATAGCTTAAAGGGGAATATACATCTACAGCTAATCCACCCACTTCTAGATAGGGTTTTTTTCTCTTTAGGAACTTATGGCAAATGCTGACTTTGTAATACAAGCCAATATATGTATCCATCACAGTATAAAAGACCTTACCTTCTGAATAACTCAGTCAGCAGAGGCCAGACCCATCTAAATGGCAGAACAATCATGAATAATAACAATGTATGATTTTTCTTGTTATTCTGAATGGAATTGCTAGCCACCACATGTTGACCTCATCAATTGACTTAGATTTACCTTGAAACCTGAAACAAAGGAAATCGCAAATACTGAAGTGGGCCAGCATTAGTTTTATTGTTGCAAATAGAATGCTCAATGATATCCCCAAAAGCAAATACCAAGCCAGTTGAAACTAATTGTACTCAAAGTATACAGGAAATCTGTGAACAATTGCAGTTTATGAAAGAGAATGTCTAGTGATTTCTGACCCCTAGTGCTCAGCCTTTTCGCTAGAAGAGCTCTGTTGAAACATAGAAAATTGCACATCATTTTTAGTTGCACAAGCAGGGCGTTACAATTCATTAGTACATCAGGGCTTTACGTGCTTGTAAGGTTAGAAATTTGTTCAGCCCATCCTGAATGAAGTGCTCATTGGCTTTTCTTCTGTTTAGAGACCTGATTGTTTCAAAAGAGAATTTTATTTACTTGTTCATTTCTCTTTGCAGACTTTAATAGTCTATTATGCCTCATCAATTAATTTTTCCCCTTGCATAATGCTGCATGTGTACAATACATACATTTTGGCAGTCCTGTAGTTAGAAATATTCCAATAGAACTAATGTGATATACATGATTTTTACTCCAGGAGATTTTTCCAGAAAAAAAAAAAGGGAAAATTCTGTAACAGTCTTCACACACTCACATTCATAGACCAATAACAATCCTCCAATCTCAATAGTGCAGACTTAAACCTCTGCATTTTATTTTCATTAGAGACACTGGACAGGAAAAAGGGTAGGGCAAAATAAAAATGAAGTGTCTGTCTCAGAACAATGAGATTAAGTGCAAGAACACTATAATTGTTTAACATTAATTATAAAGAAAATATTTCTCTTGCTTCTTTTGCCATGCTACCAAGAAGAATGTATTCTTCAGCAGCAGCCTTTTGCAAACACCTGGTTTACTATGGAGTATGTGGCTTTAATGTCCCTGGACTAGGACTTTTGGCGTAAGAACAGGATCACCTAGGAATCCAGAAAATGGTACGCTGATGACATCCACCTTTTTGTCTGTAGTTATTTCTAATCCAGACATTTCAAATCAGAAAATGGTAGGATCAAGCCTGCTTCATCTTCTTTTTTTTTTCCTTACCCCCAACTTTTTCTTTCTCTGCCCTGAATCAAAAGTGCTATTCAGGCTGCAGCCATATGTGAGCAATCACAGCTTGACAGAGGGTACTAATAACACCTACTCCAGCCATCTACTTTTAAATTGGAGTATTGCCATTGATGTGTGCTAGTGATTGCTCTGGCTTATGTAAGTTGCACGTGAGCAGCAGTGGGCACCGCAGGAGAGTTAAGGGTGAGCCCCCGCGCTGCGAGGCCAGTGGCAGCACCATGCTTCCAGCAAATGAAGCAAGGCCAGCTGAAAAACGGAGTGAGGTCAGAGATCACCGCTCAGTCTGATTTTGTAAGTGGCCCTAATGTGCTCCATAAGTATAGATCAGCAAAGGGAGTCTGAGTCAGACCCCAGCTTAACATTTGTTTTCATTTTTCAGCGGCTTCAGAACACACAGGGGTCATTGAACTATTCGTGCTGACGCTATTTAGCATTCATGGTCTGGAGGAAAATAAAGTCCTAACCTCTGACCTTTCATTAGAGTAGTGCACCCAGGGGCTTAGAGGTGAGGGGGAAGAAAAAGGAGGGGAAGAAGTGTTGTTGTCCCTCAGAAAATAAGTGGCTCCTGCTCATGGTGCAGGTCTGGCTTGTCATTAGCGCAGGACTGTGGTCAGGGTTTGGAACAGTTGTCCAGGGAGGTGGTGGAGTCGCCATCCCTGGAGATGTTTAAAAGATGGATGGATGAGTTTCTTAGGGATAGGGTTTAGTGGGGAGACAGGTACGGTTGGACTCGATCTCAGAGGTCTCTTCCAACCTTATGATTCTATGATTCTGTAATAGGGAAAGTTAGAATATGCTGTGGTACAGTGAAGTACCATAGAAAACTGATTTTTCTTGAGTGTAGCTGCAGTAGCCCCTTCCTCCACATTTAACACTTATTGAAAACAATAACAGCACAGCCTACCAGAATGAGGGTTCCTGCTGAGGAGGCACTCAAGTCCAAGCCCCCTAGGATGTTAGTTTTGCTGACGATACCACGGTTCCCTCAACACATCATTCTTAAATGAGATGCTTCCACTTTATTTACATTGACTCTTTCCTAAGATTTTTTCTTTTTCTTTTCTTCCCAAGAAAAATAGTTTGTGTTTGTTTTTCACTCAGATTCATATGATCCCTATGAGAAAACATGGACTGGTCTCACCGAGCACTATTAAAATAAATACTGTCCATAAATCTCGGTTCACTGCCGAGTACTGGAACCAGCAAGTGGGCATCCTTCTGCAAGCCAGCAGACAGAAGCAGTTTCAAAACACTTCATATGCATCACACAAACCACCTAACCATTTCAACAAAGGGCCTGATTTTCCACTGCTTTCCCCAACCTAGTAATTGATACTGATGTAAACTGCCAGTAAAATACAGCTTCTGGCTGAAGCCAAATGATGAACTTGCTCTTTCCGTGATGTAAATGGCTGCACAGAGTGCCAGGCAGTGTGAGGGATGGGAATATAGAATCAAAGAATCATAAAGTTTGAAGAGACCTCTGAAATCAAGTCCAACCATGCCTGTCCCCCTACTAAACCCTGTCCCTAAGGAACTCATCGACCCGTTGCTTAAACATCTCCAGGGATGGTGACTCCACCACCTCCCCGGGCAGCTGTTCCAATCCCTGACCACCCTCTCAGTGAAGAAATTCTTCCTAATGTCCAGTCTAAACCTCCCCTGGTGCAACTTGCAGCCATTTCCTCTCATTCTATTGAACAGATTAGCTGGCCAACAAAACATCTGGGCATCTTATACCTCTCCTATGAGCAAACAGAATAACTAAACCCACATCCTAAAAATGTTTCAGCACCTGAGGCTGTCAAGCACTGTGCTTCTGAAACTTCTCCTGGGACTTGCTGGCTCCCTGCTGCTCCCCTCCTCAGCGTGAGCCTTCTGGGTCAGGCAGAGCAAATTGGGTCTTCTCAGTACCTGGATGTTGTTAGAGATTTAGGCACAACTCCAAGAAACCCAGGGCAGATATCCAGGGGAATTTAAACTTGCAGCCTGCTGCTAGAAATCTTTTGTCAAAATGAATCTTGCCTAAATCCCATCAGGATGCCATTCCCTATGGCACCTGTAATATTTCAGAGCTGTGAGTTTGATTTAGTTTAGTGGGAGCTCAAAAAGTCTATGGATTAGGTAGAAACAAATAAACTGTGTTTAACAAAAGAATGGATGGAGCCAGAGCTGTATCTTGTTGCCAGGTTCTTTAGAGTTAGAGGGATCTATGCATGTTTCTCTGTCCTCTCTGGACTTGTATGTCCGTCCTTCTATTGATTCAGTTATAGTGAATAATCAATAAGTCTTGCCAATGGGAGGTATTTTAGAATATCCATTTAGAATAGTTGCAAGAACCTGTATTTGTTGTGTAACTCATGCATTGTTATATTAAGGATATTTCAGTTTTAATAGTTTAATTTTTTTCAGCTAAATATGTATGTGGTATTTATTAATTATATGGTATTTTTTCCAACACTCTTTTGGTGACCAAAGAAATTTTGAAGTCCATATCTGGATGTAACATGAAAACTTCACTCTGGTATGATCACACTATTATATTGTGCAATCAGGAAAACAGCAAAACAGTGTGATTTATTTAACTACTCCCACTGCAAACTGAGTTATAAATAGAGAAATTAAATTCTCTGTTTGAATTGTTAATGCTCACAGTCAGGTTACAACTCAGCTGAAATTTGCTGAGGGTGAATAAAGAAGGATGAATTTCATTCTGTGGATTTTCATGCCAGGGAACTTGAGTTTGGAAGGATTTGTATGAAATAATCATGAAAGCTTTGTAGAAACCTTCAGCGAGAAATTAACTTTGCATGAGTGCAAATATTTGAAATGAATTCTCCTCTCCCAGCTATTTTGCTCAGAGCAGTGGAGACCTGGTGAGGGCTGAGATGTGTTTGCGTGGGTGTTGTGAGCGAATAACCTGCAGCGCAGTTGCAGTACCTACACAAATAATGAAGTTTGTGAGTCCTGTGAGCTGGCTGGACATCGAGGAGTTATTCTTAGCCTTGACCCTGAGTCACCTGAGGGTGTAACAGATAGTGCTGGGCTCGGTGTCAAGGTGTGGCTCCCCAGAGTGAGTTTGTGAGGATGCGTGTGTGCTAACAGAGTTTAATTCCTGTTGTCAAAGCTTTCTAACTACTACGGGGCCACGGACCTGTAGGTACGAGAAGGTATGGAGGAGCTGATATTAATGAAAAATGCATGCTGCAAAGTGAAGAGAGGCTTGTGCAACACTGCAAGGAGGGATGCTGCATAACCTTGCCTCTGGAGGAAGAAATGCGAGAGAAACTGTAGAGGAATGTCTCTGCAGTGAGCACTGGGACTGACTAATTCCTGCCCTCCATACATTTGCTCTGTGTCAACGTTTCCTACTTGCTTTCAACTATGGTTATCATCTATGGAAACTAACGAGCAACACCATTGTTACATATAAAAACAACTTAGAGAAGGTATTAAACCGTATGAATTTAGACACAATTTTTCCCAGGGTCTGGCCTCGCTATTAAAACAGGTCGGACATGGTTCTAAGTGAGTTTCCAAAAACACTTTCCTGAAGTTAGCTGGATCTTTAGAGGGAGTTGCGTTAGGAAATGTTTTTCTGAATCACATCTGGTTGTGGACTACAATTAACATTATTCTGTACAGGGAGAAGTAGGCCCCCAATAAATCTGGTTCCATGGCTGAAAGAAGCTGTATGTGGACTAAAGTACCTTTCTCCAATGCTTTGAGACTATAGCGAGTGCAAATTACCTGAAATTTACTGTAGGCACATGGACAGCTATCACAGGTCAATCTGAGCTATGTAAATGTGACTGTGAGAAAAGGCAGAACACCTACCAGTCTTCTTGAGGAACAGCCAAATGTCAGAGGACAATTTTTTCTTAGAGGAAAGGAAAATCCAGAAATTTTGGGAAAAAATAAAGTATTTGACTTTCTTACGTGTTTATGAAAATGAAATTTCATTTCTTTAAGAACAAGTCTGTTGATTTAATTACATAAATATAGTTAGTAATTTAGGAAGTATTAGTATATAAAATACATACAAGCAGGTACTTTACTTTTGAACAATAATGACTGTACCAAATGCTGAAGATGGCACTCCCCTACACACTAGTGTTCCTGAGTGCATCTGTTGACGTGTCCCTAAGATAGGATATGAAAGTTAAAACTTGGATACAAAAAATGAGAGTACTGCTGACTTCTACAAAACAAGAACTTATGCGCTAGACGGCTTTCAGAGAGAGACACAGTGAGTAGAGTTCTAGCCCTGTCATACAGATAGGAAAACTCACTGCCAGAAACAAAGATAAAGAGGAACACAGGCATCTCTTCCCTGGACAGGACTGCTCTCTGCCTGACCCAGGCTGGTCCTTGGCTGGGTCCAGCAACCTTTTGGCACATTGTGGTTAATTTTAGTCTTAAAACCATAGTTTATTTTATCCCTCTGTTCTGAACTATAGGAACCAATAGACTGGACAAGGTTGTTACTGAACAATGTTTGTGGGCTTCAGCATTAAACCAAGTCAGGTCATCCACACCTGCAAAGACTGCCCACCGCACAGTGGGTTTCCAGGAATAAACATCCTTTCTGAGACTTGATCCTATGTCTGTACCAGCCAGAAACCTAGCCTCAAATTTTTGCCTTATACTCCTTGTTTTACCTGTCTGTCTTATTTTACTTGCCCAGATCTTTACCCCACTCCTATCCCCAGCCCCAACTTTGCTACAGATGTAAAAATTTTAGAAATGCTGCAAGTTTTGAAAGCAAATATTTTCCTTCGAAAGTATGGAGGGGGAGAGGGTGGAGGGAGATGTTCAGAAAAAAACATCCATTTAGGGAAAATTTCCAGTATCACTGTAAACATTACTTTAAACATTCTTTCAGTGTTTGTTCTGAGAGAATATTTCATATGAAAGTTTCCTTCCCTCCTCCCTAATTTTTCCTTACTAGACCCAAGAAAAAGCCTTCCAAAACTAACTTCTTTATGTATATCTTTCCAGGGTTTTTTTTCTTAGGCTCTGAATTTTCTAAACATGTTTCAGGTCCTGAATTTGCAAATCTGTGTGTTGTATGGCATGTGAAAGTCTGAGTCACCCGAGGGAGTGGCTGACTCATGATGTGCCAAGCCTGTGGGAAGCAAACCCTTCCTTCCTGTGTGAACGTGGGATGAACTCTCCCAGACTGTTTCAGACCTGGAAAAAGATTGGTGTGGCCAAAGCCTTCCTGGATTTCCCCACCTAATTCTGTCAGTTGTTCTGTCGATAGATACTGCTCCCTCCTGCCTGTTTTCCTGTGCTTATCCTGAGGCCATCTCAGCTACAAGGTCTGAGCAAGGCTTTGCAGCAGTTGTGAGGGATGGAGAACCCAGATGTCAAGGGACATCTGGCTTGCCCTTCTATAACAACTGACTTCAGGATGGGACTGGCTTGCACTGCCTTGTGTTGCTGTCCAACTCCCTGGTCTTGTCTGTAGTTTGAAAAGGAAAAATCCAAACCAAACAACCACCAAACCTCTGGCGATGTAGTAGGACTGGTAGGTATTTGGATGACGTAGATGTGCCTATCGGTAGGCACCTATGCATATGTTCATAGCTGTGTTCAGCTGAATGTAGCCAGGGAGCATTGCTCACACACCTAGCATAAAATGCCATTAGGTCGTTCTTCACCTGCAATTTAAGACTCTGCCATTTTTTTCACAGCATCACAGTATCACAGTATCATAAGTTTGGGAAAGACCTTTGAGATCATTGAGTCCAGCCTATGACCCAACACCTCCACCTACTCCTACTTGTCAACTACACCACGGCACTAAGTGCCTCATCCAATCTCTCTTCAAACACTTCCAGGGATGGTGACTCCACCACCTCCCTGGGCAGCGCATTCCAATGGCCAATCACCCTCTCAGTAAAGAACTTTTCCTCAATGTCTCTCAGAGTTGCCAATATAATCCTTCACTTGACGACTGATAACCCTGATTCCTGCAGCTGAGATGTGGACTAGTGCAGCTCATCCAGCTGTCTGAAGGTTTCACAGCACTGTCAGGGGTTCATGATAATAAAGAAATACAGGACAGGAACCTGTCAGCCTGCAGGCACGAGCTGTTGTGCAAGCCATAATGCATGTGGAAACTTCCACACGAGCACAGTGAATGCTGCCCTCCTCCAATCTCACAACACATATGGATAAGAATAAATATTCTGTGTGTAACAGAACACAGCTTGAAGTATCTTGTACTTAAATACTTCTGTTTTTCTAATGACAACTACAGAAAAGCACAGAGTAGAATCTGAAAATTGTTTCTACATGTAACTTTATTTTATGTATTATCCTATACTTTTGCTAAATCAATGTTTCTACTCTTCCAAAGAAAAACTGACTTATTGATTCAAGATTTATAAAAGCCCAGTACTTCAACAACTACATTAGAGGAGGGGAAAAAACCCACTTCCAAAACGTTATATGATGTTTTGAGTGGTTGCAGACCTAGCTTTCCTGCTAGGTCTAGCATACTTTTTTTTTTTCTGCAGGGTTTATGCATTTCCCCGAGAGACAAATGGGACAATAAGTCAGAACAATCAGACCTTTGATGTGGAAGCCTGGCCAGCCAGCTGGTGAAGTTAAAACCACAGCCAGGCAGTAACACCACAGTTCCGAAAGGTGATGGGTCAGCTCAGAGCTCTGGGCTGGCTGTTGAGGTCTCCTAAGTGCCCAGTAGCCAGAGGATGGTAGAGCTGGCTACGGTATTTCATTAGGGTGCAAACCAAGTCATTTGACCAGCAGCAAAGCTCTTTGTTGCCCTCTTCAGGGACAAGAGTAAGAAGGCTTATTTGTCAGCTACTGAAAAGAAAAAGGGAAAATGGAAAGAAAAAGATGTGGTTGAAGGAATCTGAAAAAATATGCATCCATGGCAGTAAATCTTGATTCGTTTCTGATTCTTTAAGAGCCCTTCCATTGTTCAGTGATTTATATAGGAGGATGCATTTTAAAGAACTGACGTATTTAATGCTTTAGAAAGAGAACGGATTTTTGCTCAAGAAAAGGGATTATGTGTGTGCCCCTTTTTTAATGAGTTTTCCTGGAGAAACACAGTGTGATGTTTACTGGAAAGATGCTGCTTTAGTTACATATATGTGTCTAAAATGTATGTCATCCATCATGGAGTTATTAAAAATTTCTTAATTCCTGCTGCACAAATAAAGATACTTGACTCTTTGAAACCAGAGTGGGAGGAGGGTTTGGGTGAGAACTACTTTTTTAGGAAGGCAATTCTGTCTAGAGGGAGGGTATAAGGGAGATTCTGATACAGTTTTCTTAAAGGAGCTCTAGAAACACAGTTTTATTCTGTTATGTTATAGTTATTTATGAATTGCAAAGTAGCTCAAATAGCTAAAAGGCAGAAGGAAAATCATTAGGTAGAAAGCAAAATGGAACCAGACTTCCATTAACAAAGTATCTTTCTCTGCAGTCTCAGCTTTTCAAGGCTGAGAGAATGACAGTTTCTTGTTTAAGTTTTCACAGATTTCTTTACAGGCACATAACCCATGAACTTATAGCTGAGAGGTATACGTTTATACACGCATTCATAAACCAACATTGATCAGTCTTTGGAATACTTGATGATGAACTCCTGCTTTTCATGTTCCTAGAATATTAACACCATCTTACAAAATCAAATGTATCAGATGTACCTTATGTTTTACAGGGTATTCCTGGCTTCTGCCAGTCAAAGACTTCAGAATCATATAATCTGTGCTGAATAATATCAGGTGGCTACCTCCACGAGCTGGAGTAGAGCTTTTATTCAAATTAATCCACCAGGTTATGTATTTGCCATGTCATTCTGCCTTAGAATATAAGGAGGAAAAAACATGATAAATAAGGGGAAACCCCCCAGCAGACTTGCATTTTTTGGCTGATCCTATGCCCTGGCAGCTGACAGCTGAGCTTCTGTTGGCTTCACTTGATGTCTACTAGGAGAACAGAAAAATGATGCAGAAGATTTCAGGTCTATATTTTATTTTATGACATGTTCCAACAGACAGGCAAGGCTGAAAATGCTGCAGTGTTCACCATGGTTGAGCCTTGGCTGTAGGTGCCCAGGCAGCACACCTCACCCTCTCTCACAGGGTAATTACTCAGACTGTTCTGGCCACACTCTCTCTCCCTTCCTATATTCAGTAAATGCTCCTCCCGGCCCTGTGTGGAGCAAACCCCTGCGGGTGCTCCCTGCTTCCCACAGGACAGGAGCCTGCCAGCCTGGTGGCTGCCACTGTGAGGGACTGGTGAGCTGTGGCTGGCAGCGGCTGCACCCCCAGGGGCCACAGTTCTTCCTGGGGCTGGGTTACAACTGAGGGGAGCTGAGCCACCTGGGTGGCATTTGCTTCGTGAACTCCTGCTCCTGGGAAGAGAGAGCAGTCCAGGCAAGAGTGCTTTACTGGCCAGATATGGCACATTGGCTGAAAGGAGGTTGTGACGGGGTGGGTGCTGGGCTCTTCTCACAAGTGACAGCGATAGGATGGGAGGAAATGGCTGCCAGTCGCGCCAGGGGAGGTTTAGACTGGACATTAGGAAGAATTTCTTCACTGAGAGAGTGGTCAGGGATTGGAACAGCTGCCCAGGGAGGTGGTGGAGTCACCATCTCTGGAGGTGTTTAAGAGATGGGTGGATGAGTTCCTTAGGGACAGGGTTTAGTGGGGAGACAGGTACAGTTGGACTCAATGATCTCAGAGGTCTTTTCCAACCTGATGATTCTATGAATCTACGATTCTAAAAGTGTAAGAATGGCTTTCTTGCTCAGACCAAAAGGCCCTGTGGAACAGTGTCCTGTCTCTGGTGGCAGCCAAGAACAGGCAGATCAGGAAGGCTATGAGAACAGGCAATGGTTTAGTGATGCTTCCACCACAACTTGTGCCTTAGGGATGTTCTGCAACGACAACCATGGTTTTGTGCTCAGTAGCCTTTATTCAACTTTTCTTGTCTTATCTTTTCTAATCACTTCTGGGAGCTGGGCAAGTTTGTGGCATCCACAACACACTATGGTAATCACAGTATCACAATACCACAGTATCACAAGGCTGGAAAAGAATTTTGAGATCATCAAGTCCAGCCTATGACCCAACACCAACACCTACTCATCATCTAAACCATGGCACTAAGTGCCTCATCCAATCTCTCTTCATCCCCCTCCGTAGGACCCTCCTACCCTCTAGC
>VWPV01012812.1:0-34586 GCA_013389885.1 Geococcyx californianus
ACACAGCACTCAAGGTGCGGCCCTTTAGACTTTCCACTTGAGAAAATAAAGAAAACACTTTATTTATGCTTTGTGTATTGCCCTAACCTTTTAGAGTGTTAAAAACTTTCCTGAATCCATCTGCAGAGACAAGTTTTGAAGTTAAATATTATAAATACAAATAAATTGAACGAAATTCTTGTGCAATGACCGCTCTGTGTATTTGATTTGGAGAGGGAAGTGTTTATTTTCTCTTTGGGGATTTTTTGAACAGCTAACTTTCTAAGTATGGTAATATTTGTGGCAGTTTGAAAGCATAGAGCTAGCTTTTTTGTTTCCTTTGAAAGGTATTGTCAGACGTAAGCGAAGGACTTTGTGACACAGTGTTGGCAGTTGTTCGAATTTTCACAGCATCACTATGCTTTATATTAAGTTCATTAAGTAAAATCCTCATTCTTGACAGTTTTGAGATACTGTCCCTACAATCATATAATCAAAGTTTGGAAAAGATCTTTGGAGGCCATCAGGGCTAATTCATGCGGATCAAGGTAGAAATAAGATGTCGTCTCGGGCTTCTTTTTCTAAAGAGGAACAAGTGCAGTTCTCTGAGCTTCTGCTCATGTACCACAGGGTCCAACCCTGTAATCAACTTGGTAGTTTTCCCCTAGACTCACTGAAGTGAAAGCAAGAAGAAAGTAAGTGAAAGATCAATTTACTCTTTGCATTGTTAGATGAGAACTGATTGGGACAGATTTCTTCGTTGCGTAGATTTTAAATTCAATATACTTGCTCTCTTTCTCTTATTGGAGATTTCAGTGCTCCGGTGAGATGGGAAGCGACACGAATAAGCAGTTATGACACTGGTTTGGGTGAGATTCCTACCTGCTACTCTGAATGAAAACATAGTTTTCTCACGTGTTTCTCTTTGTGATCCTAGGTATTTCTTGTATTTTTTCACTTGAACTGCAGGATTTTGGGGTCAGGACTGCTTCGTTCTGCCCCAGCAGCGTCTAGTACAATGAAGCCATGCTCTTGCAGTTCTGATCTTGATGCTGTGACTCTGCTTTCCTTCCACCTAGTCCCTTGTTACACAGTTAGACTAAGTAATGCCTCAGAAATGTGTTCTTTCAGCCACTGTGTCTCCTGAAGCTCTCCTGGCTTCCATGCCACACATTCCAAGTGCCTTAACACACTCCTTAGCTTCAGTATACAGTTTTAAAAAGTCTACAATTCCTGCTATGAGCAATTACTGAATCTCTCTGCTCAAAGTATGCTCCGTTCAGCTGGAGTACCCCACTCAGAGTTTATTACGACTTGGCTCTGTTATCATATGTTTCCCAGCCAGGAACTACGAGAGTTATGACACAGGAGGAAAACTAAAAAAACCAGAACTGACATTGATTTCCATGTGTGCATGATCTTGCTCCAAAGCCTAGTAACCTAGCAACAAGGGTTGGATATTTTTTTCCCCCATCTCCATTTTTCCCCTATTTATATAGCACTATTCATTTTTTAAGACTCTGGTTTAAGCAGTATGCTTCCTTCAGGACATTTTGCTTATATTTAAAATAGGGGATGAGTTCACAATACCCTGTTCACAGTACTCACTTCCAAATGGATTATGCTTATGACAGTTGAACACTAATGTAACATCTGGTTTTGATGGAGTTTCTGCTTTTAAGCTCTAATGCTGTTGGTCTGACCAGGTCATCTTGTGTGACTTTATCTGATATATAACAGCATGGTTTAATTGGTTTATTTTAAATCTGAATGTCAATGTCTCCATTTCACTCTTTACTGCACTCTTCTACAACTTTCTTCAGTAACATCAGTCCCGAGTAAGTTGATTTTTAGAGATGACTGTTATTTCCACGCTCCACTCTGGTTCCCTTTTCGTGTCAATACATTGTTATCCTCTCCTTACCTTAGCAGTGGAGCAGAGCTACCAAGTTATGTATGAGCATTATGACATGTTAGGTTCTGAAACATGACAATAGGAAAGTCTCAGCCAAATTTTTGAGTATCCCACTCCCTGGGCGCTTATGTACTCAGAGTAGGTATGGGATCTCATTAACGGGTGCATGAGGTTACTGTGCGTTACAGACAGGAATTTCCAGGTAGCTCTGTGCTCAAGAAGCTGAACGTTCAGAAATGATAAAGAAGCATATGGCAGTTTAACATTTACCCTTCTGACAATTTGGCAGGTACCTGTCTCAGCTCAAGATTCAAAGCTATGAAGCCTCTCAAAGTTTTCTTTTTCCAAGAAGAAAAAAAAAAAGAAAATCAAACCCTTGACAAGATACGAGTTTCTTCTTATACAAGTGCTTAGAGAACCTTCTGATAGCAAAGCTGAGGCTGTAATCGTTCATTAGAAGGGAAAATGCTCTCATGCATGTTATTTTTATCACCTAACTTCACTAACATCCCTAAGCAGCTTTTACTATGAAAAAATAGACGGGATGAATCAGAGTAAGAATCTAGTTATATATTGACCTAGTTATTTGTAGTGATTCTGGAATCTGCTTATAAGAAAAATCAAGCTTCTGAAATAAAAAAGCCCCCTAATTCTAAGTGCTCTATCAAGTCAGACTGAAGTGAAATGTTTCCTAGTACAAAATTTTAGTCCTTTTCCCTCAGACACAAACTATGACTCCTCTAGAACAAAGTAATGCAACAGCTCAAGGTATTAATCGTGCTCTTTCTGTCAACCCAAACCCTCTTGCCAGCTCAAGCCTGCATATTCACTCCTCAACCAAGCTTCTAGCAGGCTTTTATGAGGACCAGGTGATCTTCAAGCTATTATTTGTTCTCCCATCTCACATATACAATTGGGAGGCAGCTGATTAGTTGCAGATGGAACTAGTTTAAACTCTAAGAATTCAAAGAACTACCATACCTAATGCCAGATTTCAACTAAGTGTCAGGGCTCTGATCATTTGTTTGATCTCCAGATGTGCATGTATCAAGAAATAGTTAATTTCATAGTTCTTAACTATCTCATAAAGCTTTCTTGAACTTGGGTAGGGGCAAAAAAGAAATATAGCTTTCAATTGGCTTGATTATGTCATAGTGACAAGAATCAGGAGGACAAAAAATATATCAAACACTAGATTTGAATGTCACTAAATTTCAGGAATTTCAGTTGCCAAACAGTAAGAACTTACTGTCTCAGTATATCTTAGCACAAACAGGAAAGAGGAAATTTTAAGTTGTTATTATCAATGAACCACTTTTAAAAAGACAACTGAATCTATTAAAATTTTCAGGTAGCATATTTAAATCTGTCCTCAAAGAGAAGGATTTATATCAGTACTATTAGGACCTGTATATTTGGCAGGTGGCATATCTTATTTTGAAGAAACAAGCAAGTAGGAGAGCTGGTGAAAGTTGAATACATTGGGCTTTTTAGAGGTCTTTTTTCTGCAAGAAATTGTGTTACTGTAGCCAGAGATTATGCTGTTTACTATAAAATAACAGTTATATTTAAAAGATTTTTCTATCTTTTTGCTTCCTGGGAAACCACGACAGAAATCCATACGAACAAGAGCACACTGATAAATTCAAGCAGACATTTGAGTGTTCTGAATAATTTATTGATACTTAGAAAAGAACAGATAAATACACAGGTGGCTAATTTTTAATGTAAGCCTCTCAATGATTTACTAAGAACATCTGCTAGTTGGTTTATGTGTGCTCTGTTCAGCACTCACGCGCTCATAAAGAAGCTGAAGGAATGAGAGAACTGCTTCAGAGCAAGCGTGATGTACACAGGGCAACACACATGCCCTTGCTGATAGAGAGATTAAGTTTCTCTCAAGTATTATCAAGTTTAAAAGGATCTATTTTTTTTATTTATTTTAGTCGCGCCAAAGCTTAGCCAGAGAGTAAAAAATACAGAGAAAGGATTCAGTAGAGATTTAGAACAGATATAAATTGTACAGCTCTCCATGAACACATGGTTGAAAAGATTTTTGTAAGCTAGTAAAACTTTCTTGATGAATCTGTTGCAATTTCAGTAAGATATCTTTAGTGTTGGCTTTATTTTGACTGTACATGCGGTTCCTGTAACTTTGGCTAAACTTAAACCAAATTCATGAATTATCACAGTATCACAGTATTGTAAGGTTGGAAGAGACCTTTTGAGATCAGCGAGTCCAACCTATGGCCCAACACCTACACCTACTAACTACACCTACTCCTACTTGTCAGTTACACCATGGCACTAAGTGCCTCATCCAAATTCTCTTTGAACACCTCCAGGGATGGTGACTCCACCACCTCCCTAGGCAGAGCATTCCAGTGAACAATCACCCTCTCAGTGAAGAACTTCTTCCTAATGTCAAGCCTAAACCTCCCCTGGAGAAGCTTGAGACCGTGTCATCTCGTTCTGTCACCGGTCACCTGAGAGAAGAGCCCCACTCTCCTGCCACACTACAGGATAGAACTAAGATATTTTTAATTTAATTTTTCCTTTATCGTTATCTCTCTTTAGATGATTATTGAACCGATGCATTGATATCTTTGTGCGACTAAGTAGTAGCATTTTGCTGCTAATATTCCTGTGCTGAAATCCCAAAAGGATACGTCAGCAAATAAGGTAGTTACACTTAAAAGAGCTAAGATTCCAAATCATATTAATTATTTTGTTACTACTTAATGACTTCAATATTTTCCATTATTTTGTTCTGAGCAAAAGAACTCTTTTAATCACTTAGCCCAGATACAAAATGAAGATTTTTATGCCAATGTACCAATGCACCAATGCACAACTATTCTTTATTAAAATGATGCACTAAACAAGAGTGCTTTTATTGATCACTTATAAGGCAGGACTGAATTCATTTCACTAATCTGTTTCTTTTGCTGATCTAACATGAGTTAAAAAAGACAGATTTATTTTAATCATTGCATCAAGTGGATTTTGTTTGTTACACACTGGAAATCTGGAATCCTTGAAACTGAAGATGACGAATTTAAACTCTTCTCAGGATCCAGACTATTGAACTCGTCTATGCAACAGTCTTTTGTGTGATGCTTTAAAGGGCTGAACTACCCCTGAAGACCTTGAAAGCAACAGGGAAATTAAGTAAATATTAAATTAATCCATCTGCCCACAAGACTCTTCTCCCTCAAAAAATCCTGCCCAGACCTCCCAAACAATAAGAAGGAACTGTGACGGTAGAATGCTAAAATAAAAATCCCAACTGGAAGCTGTTTATGTTTGGTGTTTCTTTTGTCTGTTAAGCCTAGAGCTATTTATTTGATTAAAAGGAAACAGAGCTACAATGCTGATCTTCCTGTCTTCTCCTAAGTGTTCTTCAAGAAGATATTCCTAGCAAAACCATTCACAGCTAACTGGGAATGAAAGGATGATATAAATAGGACAAAGTGACTGACATTTGCTCTGTAAGAGTCTGTGTATTCTAATCTGTTTTCACCTACTATCCACCTGGCCTATTGTCTTTAGTTCTTCCACGGGTTTTTTTGACTACCTTCAATGGCATCCCCCCCTCCAAAAAAAGCAATCTGACTGTGGACCAAAGGGAAAAATACAGTCGTAGAATGCAGATCAACACCAACTAAATATACTGCTATTTTGTATAAACACACTAAAGCAGAAAGAGTTTAATCTGGGCAGATATTTTTGTCTACAGGTGTAACATTTGTATTTTTTTAACATTCTTGGTAAAAAAGCCTTTAATAAAGTAGGTTTCTCCACCTTTCAAGCTGATATTAAATATATAAAAAGACACTTAAAGGTAGCTCTTAATGCATGTTGACATTGTAGGCAATGTCTAATTCAGTATTCAGAAGCTGATAAAAATCAGTGTAAGGATGATGCATGATCCGGAAAATACACTTTTGCCTTTCGACTTTATAACTTTCTGTTATGAAATCTCAAGAAGCTCTTATGCATTAATAAATTAAAAAATATTATCATTGAGTTTGTTTTCACTTTAACACTTTGTCGTTTGTCTCTATTCCCTAGTTAGACTTTTAGTCATCAGAGCATTTAACCAAAGCCCTAACTTCAAGCATAACGGTGTTAAGCAGATGTTTCAAAGTAAGCCAGCTTCCCATTCTGTTGTGTTAAATTGGAAACAAAATATCAGGTAGCATGATGTGATTTATCATGGTCCTTCCGTTAAGGTGCACAGTACAACACATCCATGTCTTTGCTGTAGTGGTGGTAAACAGCTATCCAGTACAGTCTTTGCACTGGCTGCATCACCTGGCAAAAGTGGCCATAGACTGGGAGACAACGAGGACTTCCTGCTTCAGCCAAGGTCTTCCTTTCGACCCTCAGTTGTTTCACGCCAATGATATCTACTGACACAACCACAAAGTCTGGGCAACTTTCAATGCTTTCCTTTTCATCTACCCTGCAGTTAAAGGTGTAATTTCAGGACAGGTTATGCACATTGAGACTGGTATAAACCACCTACCCCATGTACTAATAGCCACGACCCCATGAGCAGCACAAAATGATGAAAGCCTTGCATGGCTGAACAAATGCTGCAAGTTCAAGGGCACAACATTCTGCGTCCTAAGTGTATCATAAAATTAATTAGAGATAGTTTTATATATGTTTCAGTACACATCCACGCCACAGAACAGTCATACTTTGAGTATATAATATTGAAAAGCATTAGGGAATAAACTACTCTCTAGAAAATGACAAATACGAGCTGTAGTAATGAAAATCATAGCTTAAATAAAACCAAGCTGTTTTGGGCTCAACCCAGCATCCTTTCTCCGTGCCAAAGTCGGTGGGAGAGCTTGCCTTTACAAATATGAAAAGATCATGTCAATTCCTTTCAATAATAGTCATTACTCTTTAAAAATATGTAAGGAGTAATAAAAAAGCAAATAGTGTTTGAAAGCTAGTGTCACATTTGCCCCCAGCATAGGAAATTTGAATGCTGTCTATTTCTTCAAATAATAAAAGTCATCATTTTTTCACTTTATAAAATAATTAAATCACTTGGTAAACTTTCATATTTGTTTTCTTTTTCTTGCTTCTAACTCAAACATCTACAAGTCCTTTGTTTAAAAACCCTGCAACATTCTTTCACATATTCTTCCATTACTGTGAATCCAGGCACAACAACTTTGTGTTATTACAATGGCCAGTAAGACAGATACGTGCATGTGTTTGCGAGTGTGTCACGTTACAGGTCCTGCTCAGACCATCACAGATGAAGATGGAGGTATAATATGTAGGGTAAACCCAGTTCTCCAGACCTTTGTATCTCCCCCTTATTTTCCACTCTTTAAAGAAGAATGATTTTGCCTCCTTCAGGCTTTTAACGGTGTCTATTTTCTTTTCTTAATATATATCAAAAATTTATTGAGTACTTCAGACCTCTAAAGATTTCCTAAAAGGGTCATTTTGTTGAACTTTCCAATCCTTTCACACTTTGTTAATAAAATTGTTAGGTTTAAATCCTGAACTGTTTCAAGTCATTGCCAAAATTTGCAATAAGTACATTTACAGCTAGAGTTTCAATCTGGTTTTACATTTGATAAATATTTCATAAAAGACACTCTATTTAGAGAAGTTGAGGTATTCTGACATGTTGGTACATACTTTTGGTTATATCTTTTTGTCTTTCAACTTCTTTGTCTTCCAGAGTTGCAAAGACCTTGTTTTAAGCATGTGTTGTGGCGATCAAACCACATGCTGTACAAATTTCTAGCACTAACAGGTACGTGTGTGAGTATGCTCTCACCTGGATCCGTTCAGTCATGTTACATTTATCAGCATCACTTCAAAGTAGGATTTGAAATAAAATATATATACTGCTGAGGCCTCATTCTGATTTTATTTTCTGTGAAAAACTCACTGTGAAAATAGATGTTTTCATTATCTGTCAATATGCATGAACTGTGGATCATAATGTGTGTCCTATACTGATAGTCTTGAAACATAATTGATATTGTAAAACATAATTTAACCATTATCAGTTTGGTCTCTCAAGGAATGCTTTTTGAACATGTATCTCTCAGCTTGCATTTACCTTTTCTTTGCAAAGATAAGACTTTGTATACAGTTTACACTAAACTTTTCTAGATTTCAAGAATGAGGGGAGAAATGAACGTGAATATCATAATTTCATTAAAGAATACCAGATGAAGGTGTATAATAGTCATAAAATGAGCATTATACATTTGGAAGATTCTTTATATAAAAAGCCTTAAAACAAAGAAAAAATATATACCCCAAAATTACAGACCCCTAATATATTTCCAGTAGTTTATCCTTGAAATGAGTGAGATACGCCCCAGATGTGTTCCAGATTTTGTTTGATATTGAGGATCTGAGTTGAAACACTTAGTTGGGGAACTAGAAAAATTATTGCCATATAACCCCAGTATTGTCCTTTTTTTTTGTTCTCTGAACCAAATAATCTAAGGGAGTGGAAGACTAAGTTTTACTCTATTAAGGTTTTGCTTAGCTTACATAGTTACTACACTAAACTACCTCACTCCTAGTGTTAAATTTCTGAAAGAGCCAGTAAACATGGTTGTCATCACGTTTGTGCTTTCACTTATGCTATTTATCAGGTTTACAGCTTCATCTGTTATTGTCTGAGAAGTTTTAAAAAAGTATTTTGCCTTACTCTCTTTACTGCTTTCATATAGCATAATAATTAAAATAAAAATATTTCAGGTTCTATGATTGAATATTGAACAACAGAGAGGTTAATATAGGTACTTTATAACTTTAAATGGAATATGAAGGAAAATAAAGCTTCACTCTTGGTTGACAAGTTTCGTTTCCCTATATATTTTATTGTGAATCTGTTTCTCAATTAGTTTCTGCTTTCAGTCTGTCTTGAACTCTTACTATAAGAATAAAAATGTCTTTGCACACAGACTGTACATAATTCTTTGCCAATGCAGAATCGCTGTAGGGTGTTCTCATGTCGATTATTGTTTGCTTTGGCAGTTTTTTCCCTTTTTGACATTTTCCATTACTTGTTGGATGTATCTTCTTTTTGACAATTGCCATAACTTCGGTCCAAAGTGGAAAGATTCTCCAGCTCTGAAACTCAGAAGAGAAAAAAAAGATCTGGATTTTATTATAAATCATTAGCTTGTTCCAAGTATCTCAAAAGTTAGTACTAGGTAGATATATTTGGGTTCAGATCTTTGCTGCTGGACTAAATTAAAGATTATCTTTCTCCTGTTTTCTGCATCCCCTTTTTGATGCTACTGTATATTTTTAAACTACAGAAGCTCAAATATCACTCATTAAATATGATGCATATGTTTTTGTTGACTAAGGACATATCATTGCTTTAAAAAGCTATGTTCAAAGATCTTTTGGAGAATTCTTGAAGTCTGTGTGGCTTTGATTAAGAAATGGATCATCAGTAGCATTTTTTGCCTTTCAATTTTTTGATGAACTCAAGCCTAAAACCTTAAAAATTAGATGACGTACTCCCATATAGGTTTTACTTTCTCCAGAGTCAGGAAGTTCATAATGATAGATTCTACCACAACTGTAACTTAGCCTCAAACATGTTTAGTACTTTATCAAATGTGCTTATCCAAAGTAAAAGCTGTATATAAAAGAGAATTTCCTGTACTTTCAGCTCAATATTTTTAATTATAATGTTGTATTCTTAGATTTTTGTGATTTATTTTCCACTAATTTTCAAGTCTTGAATCAGAAAGTGTTCAATAAGACATTGCAAATTTTGCTAGAATCTATACTTACACATTTCTCATTCCAGAGCCTTAGATTTGGGAGTCAATTCTATGTCAATTAGCTTCATCACCACAAACACCAGCCTGCCTGGAAGAACACATTAAATCAAGTAATCATCCAATGTAACTCCATACTCAGACAAAGACAGATTAGGGTAAATATTTGACACATATGCTCAACTCTTTCCATTAATGACAATGTTTTGTAAGATGATTGGTATTTGATTATCAAGTATATGAAGGGAGATTTCGCTCCACAGTATTTAAGCATGTCATGAAGCTCTGGCAACAAAATCAGAGATTTTGCATTGCTTACGAGACTGAGGAATGATCTATCTTGGCAAATCCAAGGACAGAAAAAGCTAGTGGGCTCATCCCTCTCCAGCCTATGTGGTGATGTATGGCTTATCATTTCCTGCCAGTTCATAGCTGATGAATGTCGCGCTGTCAGTCAGCATAAGCTTCGGGGAACCTTGCAGTTAAGTGGACGTTTGCTTTTTCCTGCTTGTGGGGTTGAATGCAGATACTTAAAAAATGAGGCCACAGTTTGTTTTCAGCTAGTACTGTGTTAATCATAATTTTGTAAGAAACTGTGGAGCTGTCTAATGTCTAAGATTAGGGACTTTCCCACTTCTCTCCTGAAAGCACACTGAGGCAGTAAATAAGTCACCATGTTCAGGTGAAAATTTGTACTCCCTGTTTCAGTCTCAGTAAAATAATAAAAATAAGAAAGGGTTGTTCAGTGTTTATACAGGAATGCTTTCTGAGGAAGCCAAAGAGCATACTTTAGGACATGAGCAGGACATGACATCAGTTTGGTGGGAATGGCAAACAGTCAATATGACATCCCAGCATCATAACAAAAAAAAAAGTAAAGGAAATGTTAACACGTTTTTAGTTCTCTCAGATATTTTGCATTTTGAGGTGCATTTTCTTTTTTCAACGATGTATGTGAATCAGTAACAATAAGAAGTGTTATTAGCTTTCTTATGATAGAAAGAGCTCCTGATTTCTCTCCAAAATTTCTGTTTTATTACTACAACATGCAAGTTTTACATCCTTTAGGACAACGATGTAAGATAAAATCGTCTTGTTCAGATAGAAGATATGTGATGTTAACGCTGAGAGGATTTCCAAGAGATTCCACTGATTTCATTATGTGAATGGAAGGGGAGAGTGTGGCTTGCTAAAATAAAAAGGAACACATAATTCTGAATGTGGGTGTCTGTGTTAGTGGGTTCATTGTGTTCAGCTGTAGGGATTTAGAAATACTTTATTTTAAATTGTTAGAGACTGTTGAATCCAGTGCTTAAGTTGTGACTTCACATTCCAAGGTTCAGCATGAATTAGTGTCTGGCTTTTCACCAGGGACAAATCCTCATCATTTTCCTTGGATAGCCTCAAGAAAGAGGATTCAGATACTCCATTCACACTGATTTGCTGCGGTTTCTGATCCTGACATTGTTCCTCTTCATGCTGCTGGGCTACTATGTTTATGGTGATTATCTTTTAATGATATAATTTAACCTGAATTTTACAAACATTTTTTTCCTCATATTATAGATAATTGAATTCCGAAAGTAATAATTACCCTTCATGGTCAACAGCAAAATATGAATGTAGATATCATCACAGACATTTAGAAGGTTTGCTTTGTAGTTGTGGATGAGCTATTCCACACAAACCTGCCTTTATAACTGAACTGCAGTGCTTTCATCTATTTGATTCTTTCGTGTCTATATTCATGTATATGCTCCATTTATGAAGAGTAGAGTTTATTTAATCTTGTTTATATATGATTAATGGAAGTTTCGTCAAGATTTTTTTAAGATCTTTTAGACTAATTTGACTGAAAATGTCAAATGACAAAAATAATAACTTAGCCCAAGAATATTATTTCACAGTTTGTTAGGATGCCAAGTTAACACGTAAACAGGCTTAATATTTTCTGGATAGTCTGTTACTCAGGAAATACTCTTCAGCTTTTAAAATTGTTTCAAACCTTGAGTACACTGAAAGTTTCATATCCTGTTGGTTTTCTGCTATATCACTGCTGCATGAATGTATCCACTTCTGACCTTTGGGGTGATGAATTAATATTGGGAAAGTTACCTTAAATATCTTTGTTAGGAGAGGCAGGGGGAGATTCAGTTTATATTGACCATAGATCAAAAGGTTAATATCAGAAACTGAATATTTTTACATTTTCAGTTCATGTAGGCCTTTTTTTAAAGTATAATGACACGGTGTAACTGACAAGTAGGAGTAGGTGTAGGTAGTAGGTGTAGGTGTTGGGCCATAGGTTGGACTCGATGATCTCAAAGCTCTCTTCCAACCTTAAGATACTGTGATACTGTGATAATAATAATTCTTAATCTTGAGTTTTAGAAAAAGGGCATGGTTTGGCATCATTTGAATATTCCAGGATAGTTATCTGAATTGTCTTCTGAAGAAGGCTGTCTCTGATCCAAGAGAAGATGAAACCTGGTAGAAAGATAAATGGGCCTCACAGGGGACTTACTGACCCTGCGATCTTCTTTTTAACTGCAGCCAAATCTGCAAACCACAAACCATACGATCTGCAGAAATGAGTTAACTTTCCACAGAGAAATATCTCTTTAATCCCATACAACCAAGTTTTGTAAATGCTATGAAGCCAATATGACTAAACTATAAGGAAGACGGCTTGATCTTACTTTAGGTAATAATGAAGGGTATAATTTAATCTTCAGGGGATGAGATAGATTCTACATTTTTTCTGTTTTTGGTTTTTTTTTTTTTCCATGTGAAAATGACATTTTCTTGTGATGGAAGCTTTTAACGAGACCATATTTGTCTTAATAAACTTTGGAAATTTTTAAAAAATTGATTAGGTAGGATTTCAAGCCTGAAAGTACATCCACTATCCTATGATGTTGCTACAATGGTAGAGCTATCAGCCTGTACAGTGTAGTTCACTCCCATCAGCTCGTTATCTTTCTCTCTGTACTTCAACACACACTGCATAATTATTAAATACTAGACTTTTCAACTCAGGTCATTTTGACATGGACTATAGCATTAGCCTTTTCATTACACAGTAGTATATAGAGATAGTGCATGGCTATATGTTAATTTAAATATTTTATGAAGAATTTGTGCTTTGGGAACTTATTTTTCACTGGGTAACATTCAGTCTATGTATTTCTGTAAATCATACATGTGTTTCATTTAAAATGTATATGGTTTCAATGCACTTTGTGCCAGAACATGAATTACAAACCAAATAGCTCCCCATAAGTTTGAGAAAGAAAATATTGCAAAAGCCAGAAGCCTTCTGGGGAGTATATAGGAACTTGATTACATAAATCGTCCTTTGCCATTAAAAATATTTATGAAGATGACACAAATGTTCTCATTTGTAATTTCATCCCTTTTTTTCTTGCAATAAAGAGGTAAAAGAGACAAAATCTGATAATGCCTGCTAAAATGAGAATTCCCTTGCTCAAGGAGAGTCTTTATTGATGTATTTGCTGCAGTGTGCTGTAATAAAGACCTGCAACAGAGACAGAAGAGAAACTAAAAAATGCATTAGCACCTGTAAATTGTGGGTCTAAAATATGACCTGAAGCATATCCATAAATAAATTCTAAGGAGGAACATGGATAATTAAGAATGTAGAGAAAGTGGGGGTGTACTCAAAGCAAAATTTTTGTGATGTTATGAAAAATGAAAGGATTCCTGGTATAAAGAAATGTATAAAAAGAAACAAAAGAGAGATAGCAAAGTAAGTGCAATGGAAAGGCTTGGAAAACTAGAGATAATTTAGAAACGTAGGTGAATGTAGAAAAGAAAATTAATTAAATACAGAAATTAAACTATACCTAGACATAGCATCAAAGAACAAGCTAAAGCACAAAATAACCTTGGAGAGAAGAGTAATTAAGCAGATAAAATTGAGTGCACTTCATTTTCCAATGTACAACACTACACAGGCAGATTTGGAATGAACCAAGGTGCTTCTTTTGAGCTTAAAACGCTTCTCACTTTTGAGAAGACCCAGATTATTTTTTATCTGACTGGTGCAGAAATGCCCTTGCCTCCAATTAACACTGAGCATTGTCAAAACCTTGAATTCAATGATCTCAAATTTGGAAAAAGATGAATCGTGGTGCAGGTGCGTTTTGTGGAATTTTTTCATCTAGAGAAAATATTTAATTTTCTATTCTTGCTTATTTTCCTTAATGTTTCCCCTAGAGAGCTGGCAAGAACAGCATTCCTAATTACCTTTGTTGGCCAAACTGTTGAAAGAGAGAGGCTTGCCCAGGCTTAGTTAAAGAGCAGCAGAGAGGTGTAGAGAGACATAGAATAAATTAAAACTACTGTTAGTCAAAGGGTTCCAGTAAAAGTTGTGAAAAATAAATCAATGGCCAAAATTACGCAGGATTTGAAAAAAACCCAGTTGGTATCCACATTATAGGAAGATTAATTATAAAGCTTACTTTTCTATTTTCTCTCTAGAAAAGAACAGAGTTTTGGAGAGGAAATGTTTTTAATGGTTCTGTATGTTTTCTCCCATATTCAATGATGAAAAAATCCCATCTGCAAAATTATGCATAAAAAATACACATTTAAATGAAAGTATTAACAATATCTGTGGTGATATTTGGTAGTCAAGATTTTCTTATGAAAAAGAGACTGCAAATAACAAACCTGGGAAAACACAGATATGAGAATTACTATCACTGGGAAGTATTTTGGTGGAATAAGAAACTTACCTTAGGAACAAATTTTTAAAAGTACGTAATTTCTGGTTTTAGAAGATGCCAGGTGTAAGGACAGAAGAGCTAGTGGTAGTGGACAGGCCAGCTTACTAGATTCAATGTGAAGCACTGTCTGAAAAAGCACAGCAATTCTTTCGTACTTGTGTGGAGATCACATAGGCGCTCTTTTCCAACTGTAGATTTCCAGACTTTCCACCAAGCAGTGTCTGAGAACCAGCAAACACAAATAAATTCCTAATAGTTCAAGGTGTTAAGGTAATGGTCACTTCTACATTGTATGTTTACTGAATGTAGAAGTATATGTTAAAATAAGATTATTAAAACAACCTCTGAAGACTAAGAGTATATCAAGGTTGAGCTTACTTATGTAAATATATTATAAATAACCATCTTGTGAATATGCCCTTTAGCAGAAGAAAAATTAGTCACATATTTAAAGATCACACTACATTTCAAACAAAAAAAGATGTTTCTTAGTTCCTAACTCTTAGAATTCATAATTTACAGAGACTTTTGGATGAGTAGCATTAACATTTAAAAAACCAGACTGATTAAAATACCTCTATTACGTTACCACTCCCTTGGCCACTGACAAGTTTGAACTGTAGATTCACTGTTCAGACATATCTACTGCACAGTTAACCCCCTATTCACTGTAATCACAGGTTGTTATTTTTCACATGGATGAGATACAGGAGCACTTGTACATTTTGCCACTGGTTTTCACTGCAAAGATGATGAAGCACAAATACACAACTCAAATCATGTCCCTTGTTTCTTCTTCAACCTTCTTACCTCTTTTAAGATATAAATGGCATCTTTCAGGTTCTGCTAATTCCACTTTATCTTCCCCCAGTTCTTCTACTCACCAGAGCATCCATTGTTTCTTTCATTTTCAGTCCAGTTTCCTCTGTATTTATGTGTGGTGGCTTTATTCTCACAGTTGTCTCTGCAACAAAGACAAAGGTCTTATGTCAGTTATATTTCCTTCCATTTTGAATGGACCTCCTCAAAGAAAGGGATGATAAGAATTTAACAGTCACATAGCATTATTCTTAGTTTTATTCTCAGTTTGCTACAGGTTTTCCTTTTCAGTTATTAATTCTGACATTTTGGTGTGACTGAAACCTTCAGATAAAGGTTGCAAACCACTGCAGACACCATAAAAATATTAGTTTTGATAAAACTGTAACCAACTGAATGCAAAGTCTCATAGTTGAAATTACTGATAACAAGTGGTGATTTACCACCCCTGAATGCCGAAGTGTGGGAACTGCTTCTATGCTTAGGAACTACACTTCCTGAAGTAGCTGTTGAACAAATCTGTTTCTAAGTCATACAGTCCATCACTGCCTTCTTTGGTGGTGAAACTTCTCTGACAGGTTTCCAGCATCTGTGTTTCCCTTTCACCTGGCTTCCCAAAACACACTAATCTTGCAGCCAGGATTCCCTGGCCACACACAAGTTGAGATTTACTGCTGTGAAATTTTGATGCCAAAGCGAGAAATGTGTTTTCCCACCAAGAACAGCACACGGTATGTGGCAAGCTTCCTGTCTGGTCTCACTGCTTTTACCATTTGGACTGGCATAAGAGGCCGCTGCAGAAATGCTCCGCTGGTGAGTTGTCTTTTGTGCCTCTGCCATTTTCCTTCAACTGACTTCAGTCTCAAAAACTTGCTCCACTCTGAATGGTTTATTACCAGCTGGGCCTTCCAAAAATAGCATAAAGAGACTATATTATGCAGGGAAAAGACACATGCTTCCAATGTGCTCTTGATATATACTTCAAAAGTCAATAAGCAAGTTGTGGAACTTTGTTATTGTAAACTGAAAAATTGTTATGTTTTTTAAAGTATTCAGAGAAAAAATATGTTTCTTTCGCAAAAATTGCTACAGCTCCTTGTTTGCATTAACCAAACACATAACAGAGCAACATTGTTGGCTATGCAGAGAACTGAGTTGAAAATTTCACCTAGTTCTTACTCTACCATCAGATTTCTAGATACATTTCTGTGCTTAAATTTTTCTTCATAGTCATTCTGAAGAAGTTAGAGCTGCAAAGATATTTTATAATATTGAATGGTCAAGTCTGAGCTTGAGCGCTGCAGATGGTATATCCCATGTTCAGTGTGTGATTTGTCACATGGTAATATTTGCACATGAAAGCACCTTTGGCAGACCACAGCCCTGTATTTTTACCTGTGTAAGTCAGAGGAGGAAAGTAGACATTAGAAGTTAAATTTCCAGAAAACAGCTACTTAATATGAAACCCACGTAGGCCTGATGAATTTACAATCAAAGATGAAAAAGGGAGAGGAAGAAGCACTGTTATCTCATTTCAAGAGGTAGAGAGTTACAGGCTTAGACAGAGGGACAAGTTCCCACAGAGATAACAAGTTACTGAATAGAAACCAACATGTTGTAACTGTCTTTTTGTGTTCTCTTGTTTTTTGGCAAAGTGAAGTAATTCAAATAATCCTTATCCTCTTTTGTCAGATATTTTGTTGAGGACCAAAGAAATGTAAATCACTTCACACTTGTCACAGGCTAAGAGATTGAAGATAGACGCCGTTGCAGATCAGCTATACTGGGTAACTCATTACAGCATCAAGGCTTTCCACGTCTGTGACTTGAGACCTAGATTGACATTCAGTGCCAAACACTGAATCTACACTTCCTGAGCTTTAATCCCATGTATAACCTAAAGAAAAGATCAATACCACTTCTATATTTTCTCAGTGCCAGCCATGACGGTGAGAGTAACTCAAGAAAGTCTAGCTCTAAGATGTCGCCGGCCTGATGGGGAAAAAAAAAGATATCAAACATATTGAAAGAACTAGAATTCCAAACGTCACTGGTAGAGTTAAGAAGCTTGGATATTCAGATAAGCAACCAGCATTCAGAATATTTATTCAATGAAAGGAAAGTTGAAACTTGTAGAGGCTAGCCAGCAAGTTCTCTGTCACTATTCCTCATTATTAACAAGGTGTTATTCCGAACAACAGTGTTTTATTTGACAAGGTAATAGTCGCACCGAATATTGTATCTTGAGGACAAGAGAAAAATTCTAGCAACACATCTGCAGTATTTGCTCAGTTTCAGTATAGTCACATTTTTGAATCCTTACTTCAACGTGCCTTGTGTTTCTTTTTTTGATTAATGGAGAATGAAGGTTTTTTGTTTGTGCTTTTTTTCATAAAATATCTGAATAGTTTGACACTGGGGAGAGAAACTGGGATCGTTAATGCTCACTCACAGCACCAGCATAATCAATTGTAATTTTGCTTCTTCCAACACACTACCAATTGTTTGAATTCAGGAGAAACAGTTCATCTGCTGCTAATCAGCTGTTAATTTCTGTAGTATTTTGCCAGTACTGTGTACACAGCCTTTGTGTTTCAGAAAGAGACTGTGTTGTGGGGTTTGTTGATTATTTTTTTCTTAATATAATAAGCCAGTTTTGATAAATTAAGTTCATAGTTTATTCTTGCCTTAAAAATGACTCACTGTCACAGGGTGAAAATCTTGCAGTCTGGTCTTTCTGGTTGCTTAAAGAATACAGGAGTGTTAAAATCCGTAATGTCCATGACTCCTGGACCAATCTCTTGCCCATTTTCTGCTAAAGCAAGCTCTGGAAGTATATAACAGCAGTAACATTTCCTCATCAGGAGTAACGAAGAGTCAACACAGATAGATCACTGACTACAGAAGGTTATTTCTGCAGTCTACTCACCACATTATCTATTTTAAGTTAAATTTAGTGTCTGAAAACAAAACCATTTAACCATCTTTGAAAAAAATACCTGGAAGAAGATTTGATCATGTGTAGAAAGAATATAATCTTCTTCTGGGTGGATACAATGATTTATTTTAATGCTTGCTTGGTTCTGTTTCAGAACTTTCTTGACTCATTTAATGTCTCTTCTTTTCCTCAAACTGCAGCCTCCAGTCTTTTACGTCTTTCAGTTTTAATGACAGGGGAGATTTGTGTCACATTTGTTCTTGGTCACATATTTTCCTCTTTTAAGAAGATTCAATGAGACAGAGTCACTTGGTGACAAAGAGAGGAAGTATCAGAGGCTTCTGGGGAATGACAGGCAAAAAGCCTGTAAATATGAGAATGGGGAAATGTAGCTCAGAAATTATGAAGGTGCTGTGAAAAACAGGGGCAGATCAGCCAATGTTTAGATGAAATGAAATTAGAAACTTCCTAGGAATTAGTGAGTGTACAAAGTTTATTGCATTTCAAAGACCATCAAGATAATTACAAAATCATGTGAAAGCAAAGTTCTGCCTGCAAGGTCACCCGAGGAAAGGTGAAGCTAGTGCATAAATATTCTTTTCTGTGTTCCTTGGATAAGAAGAGTTAAAAAAAAAAATATTTCTCTGTATAAAAAGAACTCACAAATTCTAGGTTTTTTTCTTATAAAAATGTAAGTTTTATTGATTTTAAAAACCTGGTGTTCTTCTTCAGGGAGCTCATTATAAAGGAAAGGTCTAGACAGGTCTACTTCAAAGTAACAGTTAACTTAGAAACCTATCAATATTTTTCAAAGAAAAGCCACTCATCTGAAGTCTGTGCACTATCATTTTTCTCTTTGTCTCTCTTTTTTCTTTCTGTGTATGTGTCTGTATGCATACATATATATGTCCTGGAAGTCCAACTATATATTCGTCTGCGTGTATATACCTGTCCATATACATATATACACACACGCATACGTATGTGTAAACACACATGAAGATAAATACATATTCCTAAGTACATCTATTACACCACTCAACTGAAAATTGCTTAAAGAATTCTCATTTTAATTCATTTGTTATTTGTAAAACATTATTGAAAAATACATTTCACGTGTAAGTGCGTAACGTACCGATTTGGCCAGAACACAGCTGGGCAACTGATTCCAGTTGCAATGAAGAGAATTCCTCTCCCACTATTTAACTGCTGCCTTTGGAGGTACCTTCTGAAGTTATAATTGCACATGTGGCATAGACCTATATTTCAACAAATGAGTTCTGTTAGCACAGTCATTAGGGTTAAATTTGTGTGAACTGGAGACCAGGAGCAGTGTACTGGTCCCAGTGGATTCTTTCAGTTTGGATTCACAGTTTGTGTAAGTTATGATAACAGTCTAATTAGTGCTTTGGACGTACAGTTTTCCACTTGGCAGATAGACTACAATAGCTCTTTCAGAAACTCTGCTCATTATGTCTTATTAGTATCAGGCAAGACAATGTAAATCTCATTTCACAAGAGATTTATAAGAAAACCTCTCGGGAAGTGGACCCTTTTCAAATGACCCCTAGTTTCTTTTTCTGTGTGACAGCTGGGTATTTCTAGAATACAGTCTTTAATACAGAGTATAGGAAGTACCAGTATCTAAAAATTGGAGTATCTGAGAAAGAAGATAGTATTTCTTCAAGATAAATTTGCTTTGGGGAAAAAAATAATGTCAATGTTACTATTTCACCAAATGAAGTATCAAAAAAGAAAACATTTTAGTATATATTTCCTAATCAAACTCTTGAAAAAGTCTAAATGGGTTAACTGTAACTCATTTTCATTCATTCATGAAGCTGAATGTGTTGATCCTGGATAGGAATATTGGTTTTAGGTCAAAAGAATATTTTTTTTTGTTCTGTTCAAAAAAGCTTTCAATTTTATTTTTTTAAAAACTCGAAATTTATTATTAACCAAATCTTTACACATCTGGTCTATTTTTAAAGAAGTGAGTTTTCATTTTTTAATTGTCTTTGAATTAACTTTTATTCATTCTGATTGGCTTCAATAAGAATACAGTACATCTAATTAAATGCTGCAAAAGTATTAGAATTCTTAAGACAAGTTTATCTTGAATAGTGAAAAAAGAAAATAGAAAATATTATTAATCCTGCTTCTGGCAGAGTTTGAGTATGAAGTTGTCCTATCAGTGCGAGTTTCATATCCAACAAAATTAGTCAGCTCACTTCAAACCACATCCAGAGGGCAACCCAACATGAAGCTGATGTTTGGTGTCGGAATTTTGAGCATGAGCTCGGAACCACAACTTGAAATCCCATAAGCAGATCTGGAGTACAACCAGCTGGATCTGGGATGAGCTATATAGAAAATAATTCCAGTGTAAGGTATGGTAATGGTTCGTGTATCATATTTTTCTACCCTGTTTCTGAGGTTTTTGCTGCTGTTGATGAACAAATATGAGCAGTATTGCTTTGTATATGCATCCAATTTGAACGGGGTTTATTGAATAAGAAGTGTCCAAGCTTTCTATGTAGTGACAAATCCTACACAAAGTGTTTGATTTAGGTTTTTTAAGGAACAAAAATGGTTTCTATTGGACTGTAAGTGCTTATTTATGTCTTAATTGCAGTTCACATTTTTAGTGTCAGCAAAACAATGTAATTGTCTGTGTGGAAACAGAGAAGCTAAGATGGCTTCAGCTACATCCGCATGGGCTAATGACTCATGCAGTATTATAGGAACAGGTCAGTTTTCAGTCTTTGATCACTGTCAGCTGAATAATGATTTGAAAAGCCAAAAAAAAAGAAGAAAATACCTGTGATTTCTTCATCTGTTAAAACTACGTAAAGTGCGCTTAGTAACAATGAAAGGTAAATACATAGAGCCAAGTTCTGGTTACAGACAACAAACTTTATTTGTAATAATCCCTTGGAGTGTTCTCATGGCAAAGTACATGTAAGCAGATGCATTTTCCAATTGCTCTGAACAGGAGATGAAGGAAAATCTGGAAAGTCAATGGACTGTTCATTTTCATAGAATCATAGAATTTGTTGGAAAAGACCTTTGACATCGTCGAGTCCAACTCCACCTGTCCACTACTAAACCATGTCCCTGAGCACTTCATCTACCCATCTGTTAAACACTTCCAGGGACAGTAACTCAGTCACCTCCCTTGGCACCCCATTCTCCTGCCTGTCTTGAAGAAATTCTTCCTAATGTCCAGTCTAAACCTCCCCTACCACAACTTGTGGCCATTTCCTCTCATCCTATTGCTGTCACTTGTGAGCAGAGCCCAGCACCCACCCCGTCACAGCCTCCTTTCAGGCAGTTGTAGACAGGGATGAGGTCTCCCCTCAGCCTCCTCTTCTCCAGGCTAAACACCCCCAGGTCCTTCTCTGCCAGGCAGCTCTCCAGCCACTCCTCCCCAAGCTGCATGGGGTTGATATTTCACAATGGGTTCAGGTTTTGTGTTTTACCTGAACACAGGTGATTTAAATCAAAAGTCTCAATTGCCTTATATCTTGGATATCTTTTACCACTAATTCTTTTTAGCTACTTATTTGTGTAATTTGGTAGTCTTCTACTTTGTTATTGCATATACGGGAATTGATATAGTAAGTCTGTATACATTGTTTTATTTTGCTTTTTTTAAAGACATTGTCTTATGTTACAAAATATGTATTTCACATTTCTGCCATATACTATGGAAAGGGTAATAAAGTAGTTTTTATAAAGCAAATAAGTAATCAAACTTGAGAATTAATTTGATTTAGGGATTTTTATTTCCTATTTTTACTCTTAAAACCTGTGAATTAATCATTTTAAGTCTAATACAGCTTTATGTGAGATTCATGTGGCTCATTAATTATATTGTATGGCTATTGAGTAGGAAAATGTTTATAATATATTTAAGCTTATAGGTTTTATAAAGGAGATTTTTTTTCTTTCAATCAAAAAAACCCCTAAAGCCACAAGTTGCTTATTTCTAGATTTTTCTTTTCTATTTTCTTTCGTTTTAATTTCCTTCTGTGAGATGTTTAGGAACAAATGAATCTGATGTAAATATGTAAATCCCCTTTATTTCCTCACTGTCAAAATTTGACCTAAATATCTTGGGCTGCATATTAGATGTCCTAGTCACGGTGAAAACTGCTGCATATCTGTATTTCACTAGGCACAATTTGGAAAGTCTTAGAATCATAGAATGGTTTGGGTCAAAAGGGAAATTTAATGATTATTTAGTCCAACCCTCCACAATGAACAAGGACATCTTTCGTTACACCAGGTTGTTCAAGGCACCATCCAACCTCACCTTGAACACTTACAATGATGGAGCCACGACAGCCTCTCTGAGCAATTCGTTCCAGTATTTCACCATCCTCATTTAAAAAAATTCTTTATACTCAACCTAAATCTACCACCTTTCATTTTAAAATCACTGAGCCTTGTCCTGTCACTACAGCCCTCGGTAAAGGCCTCTCCATCATTCGTATAACCTCCCTTGAAGTACTGGAAGGTTACAATTAGGTCTCCCCAGACTGTTCTCTAGGTTAAACAACCCCAACGCTTTTATTTGCAGCAAAGACTATGACAAAGCCTTCTAACTATTTTTATGTTGATTCCCCAAGATCTGGCATGCACTTACAAGACACACATAAGGTATTTTTGTTCAGATTTAACAGAAAATAACTTCCTTACCATACCTAGCAGTCCAAAGGAGCTCTGATTTACGATAAAATGGATCTTGTAATGTTTTTGGTGGCCTACAGGAACTTGGCAGTTTCAAAGCAAAACCAGCTGAAAGTATGTCTCTTCATCTTAAAAAAATGACTTATGCTTGGATTTTATCCCAACATAATTACACTGATGCTCTGCAGAAACCATGGTTGTTCCACACTGTGGAGTTTGGTGAGTTATAAATCATAAATACTACCATGGCAGTAGTAGAAAGTACAACAAAATACTCATCAGCTTGTAGAATGCGTTGCACAGACTTCAGGAAGTTCATCCCCACACTGAGAGTTGCTCTGCAGGAAGAGAAATTAAACAAATACTACTACCACTAGTAGTCTCTGTGTGAGTCAACATTAAAAGACAAGAGCACTCCACCCTTTGCTCCCAAGTCTCATCCTGAGTGCCCTTAAGTTGTTGTCTGGCTCTGTGCCTGCATTTCTGAGTTTCTTTTCAAATGAAAGGCAAGGAAGAAATTAACACTTACTGCAATGCATCTGCTAATGTGCACAACTTGATAGCCCACTATGGAGTATAGTTGCCCCATAGTTAGTTACAACATGGCCTGAGTTACTTGCAAGCATTAGCAGAGCTAGAAAATGGACAATATTTTTTTGCAGTAGGCTTTTACAGAGCTCTGTTTAGTTTGAGGTTGTGCTTGGGTCCAAAATTCTGATTCATATGCGATCAAAGTCATAGAGAGTTAGAAAGCAAAGAAAAAAGAACTTTTCCCTTGTTTTACCAGCTGCCTGAAATGCCTGCTGATTCCATGAAAACTGAACTCAAAATGTTACCTTCTTTTTAATTACAAAGCCAAGATTCAAACTATGCTTAGCAAAATATAAAAATAGAAATCTGTGCAGACAAGATACCATTACCCAATGTCTCGTTAGTAATTCATTTGTTTTAAAAAGAATTGCCAAGAACAAGTGACTGTTAATTGTATAGCAGGTTATATTTACTTTTCACAAGAATGTCAGATGGAACTGCATTTTCAAAACCCGTTTTACGTTCAAATCTTAAACTTTCCAGTCTTGTCTAAAAAGGGAAGTTAGTGTTCAGTTGGGTAGGATGTGATTTTACGGAACACTAGTTATTCCACATTAACTCCCAATGTGAACTGTTCAGCTCTAGAAGTACGTTGTGTGCCAGAAATTTCTATGTTAGTTTTTCACACAAAAACTTTCCAGTGAGGATACGGCTTCAGGCACCTTTTATTTGACAAACTTTCTTCTTTTTTTCCACAAAGCCTTATTTTACTGCAACATTTTTATATCTATGTGGTACACAGTCAATTTCCTCGAGCAGCTGCAAAACAACACTTAATGAATAGGGAGGCAACTTAGCCTTCCATCCTGAAGAACAAGTATTGGGAATGTAGCACAATCCTACCCTCTAATAGATCCCAGAACATGACTTTCAAAATAGTGCAGAGAGAAGGGCAGCAATGAAAATCATCCTCAGGGATTTACATGCAATACTGTGAGAGCTTACTAGTTAATACTTAGAGAGCTTCTACCTTTCCAGGAATGGCCAGCTGCTTTGATCAAGGAACTAAAATAATTATGTTTACAGCATGGATGAGAGGATAATACCACGAAGAAATGGTGCGCTTACATAATATTCATCACATTTCAAATGAAGCAACTCTTGCTTTTGCTAAGTAAATTCACAACAGTTGTGAATATCCCTCATTCTATTTATTTTTTTTATATCTTTAGGTGCTATAAACCTGCATTCATACACTGATCATAGCAATTCTTTATTCCTTAGACTAGTATCTCAAAACTGAGATATTGGGTTGTCCACATTGTACACGTGCTGAGCAAAAAAATTAGCATATAAACATGTCTTAAAAAGTACCCAAAGTTTTTTGAATTTGAAGGTTATGTTCATATATCAGTATAATCAATATTACAGTTACAATGAATATCCCTCCACCAAGGCTCAAAAACAATAAGAGATTAATCTATAAGATTAATCTGTGAAGTTTATGGTGATGACCCGGGGTTTTATACACACAAGATCTCAAAGCATTTTTTATTTGAATCAGTTTCATTACGTCCTCTTTAGTCAGGGAAATGGAGACTCAGTATTGCATGAGGTTTTTTTCTTTCCTCCAAGTATTGTCTGGCATTGGAAGTAGAAGCTACATCAACCTAGGCGATAGGCTATAAAACCATATCTATCTCAGAAATTGGGATTTGTGGTTAAAAGCTGCCCATTGAGTCACATCAAGTTGTCATCAGACTTAGTGGCAGCATATAGTGCCATTGATTACCAACTCATAATTTCAAACTATTCAACATTCACTGCAAAATTCTTCTTTTGCAATGCAGGAAAATATTATTTTCTGGGTTTTTTATAGGAGGAAGAAAGTACAGAAAAAAAATCAAGATTGTTCTCCAAGCCTAAAAAATTCTGTGAGAGAGAAGATTGCCCATGAAGAGTTGTATTTTCGTGGACTGTGCTCAGGCTACTTTCTCACTTCCATTCCTTCAAATAATACAAATATTTGTTCCTCTGCCTGCTTAGTACGTATTTTCTAGGTTTTAAATCTGTGGTGTTAACCTTTTTTCCCTTTTTTATTTCAGCATTAAACTATGAGTCTTTACAATAATGCCTCAGGACAGAAGGAGGCCACGCAGTTCACTGCAGTCATTCTCAGTATTGCTAATGTTTTTATTGCTACAAAGTGCTTGTCTTAATGCTTGCCATTTCTGGTGCCATCTCAGATGGTCCATTCTTCATGTTAATTACTCCTTTGCATTTTTCTGATTGTCATAGTGCCTGATCTTCTCCTGTCTGACCTTGTGTCTGTCAGCATTAAAACCTCCAAAATTGTATGTAACCTAATCCTATTCCATTATTGTCTCTTTTCACTTGAATTTTAGAGTGCATGCAGAAGCATGAAAACATCTTATACTCCTGAACTCTGTGTATCAAAGTCTGACTCCCTGCACATGAACTCAAGATGGATGGGAAGAAGAGTCCAGTTTTCAGAATCTTTACTCTGAGTCACATGACAACGCCTAGTAAGAACTGCTGCTCTCTGTTCCTCTGCTTAGTCAAAGGGATGTGCTTGTATTTCCCTTGGGTACAAGAAGCCACATGATACATTTCAGAAGATAAATTGATGCTATTTCTTTCTTCCATAGACTTTGAAACTAATTTCTTTTGATTGTGGCAAGCTGATGGGCAGAGCGTTTCTTCCTTGCCAGTTGCACCTCTGCAGTGATCCTTTCAATTGCAGCAACGCCCTAAGGCTCACATCTGCATTTCTCATTTCACTTCTAGATCAGTGAAAGGGAAGGGTTACAATCAAACACGTACACACTGTGATTCGAAACCATCTAGTGTAGCAGCCCAGCAGGACAACACTGAAGCAACTGGGACAGCAACATTCAACAACTCGAGGAAATTTCTCACTGAAATTTGAAGTACCAGAGATCCCGAGAAAACCAGGGCACACAGAGGTGATGGTAAGGGTGGGGTGCATACTAATGAGAAGGCTGGAGCATCATTGTCTCTCACAGAGGCACAACACCAGTGATCACGCGTTCTGCTTTATGGGTCCTAGACTCTGGCTCCCAGATGTTCTCAGCTCTGAGCCAGGACTGAGGCAGTATCTCTGTGAGATGCAGCAGATATAAATCACAAATGCTTATAACCTGAAAAATATTTTCTGCATTCACCTCCTGGTCATTTTTCCTAAACTTTTAATATTTAGTCTTCACTAAATATCAATAGCAAAGCTATTAACCAAACTTGTGTTTATTTATTTTTAGCAGAAATATTTCATGTTGTCCCTAGATACACTCTCTCTTCTTTTTTTCAAGACCTTCTCCCTAATTTTCAATACCTTGCTTACCTATTCTGACATTTTAAAATATAAAAAATACATGATTCTCCCCTCTGTTTCAGTAGCCTTTCACTGCCCTTTTCCTTACTTGCATCTCTAGATTTTTTGTGTAGTTCAAAATTAATTTCAAACACTATAGACTATCTTTACTTTGGATATGTGTTAAATCTTTGGCACCCAGAAAATTAATGATGTTCAAGGAAAAATAAAATTCTCTCAAATTTGTATTTCTTGCTGTCAGTCTTGATTCTTCTCCCCACTCAACTCCTTCTAACTGTGATCTGAAAAGACACCTAGTGAGATGAAAAAGGAGTCCCGAACAGTTAGTTCAGTATTATGTGGCTGTTTCATATATTTCAGTATTAACCAACCGAATTTCAGAACTGTGCTTTCTTATTCCCTTGTTCATAACCTGCAAATTGCAGAATTCTCTCCTAGTTGTTATCTAATCCTTGAATCATGGTGGGATGGTGTTGCCAGCTTCGGTTTCTATTCTTACTTGATAGTTTCCTCATGTCCAAGGGGTTTGTGTGGTTTGAGGGTGCTTCAGAACAGTTTTCAGCTGATCTTTTGATCAAGCAGTTTTCAAAAATGTTCTCCTTTCCTGGCTAAATTCAGCTTGGTTTTAAATATATCTTGCCAGTGCCTTCAAAGGCCACAATGAACATGTTTAGATGGTATTTTCTGTACATACCTGGATAACATTTACCTCTAAACGGTAAACAAGGTGTGCTTGTGGAGCTGTTAAAAATTAGTGGGTCGATATCACCACTTTCTGTGCTCTATTGTAGTCATTCACCACTAGATGAGTCTGAGTGTTACCCATCTCTTTGAAAAGGAAAAAGCCTTCTTCTGCTCCTCAGTAGCTGTGGATGGGAAACTGCATCTTTCCTTCACAATTTTTTAACTGATTAAGAGGTTTCAATTAGGCTTGACTTAGCCTGAAACCTCCACAAGGATCATTATTCCTGTTCTTCTCAGAGAAGCCATTTTGCTTGGTAACTGTAGAGCACTTGGTGTGCATTCATGTTTTTTATAAAAAAAATGAATACACTGAAAATGGTTCTCATTGCTCATCTTTGTTTTGAGCTTGTTTCCACAGCATGCCTCTCAGTTGTTGCATAATGTAAATTTCCCCATCAACTTGTAAGCAGCCACAGTCGGAGCTGAATACATCTGTGATGTAAATAGAGGTGAACTGGCAATTTAATTTTGCCCTTTCATTTTTCCGTACTGTATAGGTCTTTGAAAGCCGAATCTGGCAGAAACTATGCAGTGTTCACAACTAACAAGCAAGCCTTGAATTTAAGCTTGGTAATTTGTGTGGATGCCTGTGAGTGAGGTGAAATGATTCAGTCTAACGCCAGCACAGTCTTTGATTTGGAGAATTTTAAAACTCAGATTTGGAACCACTGAAATGCAAAGCAACACATGCTTCATCAATACATTAATAAACTAAACAAAGACTTAGTCCAAGTTCTATATGAAATACTAGTAATATTGTACAGATATTCTCAGTTATAAATAGTGCTAGAATGTTAAACTGAAGCCACTGGTGAAAAATTAAAATGAGAGTTGTACTGTTTTAAACTACTCTTAAATTATAACATCCTGTTACTACATGGTTTACAGACAAATTATTGGACTCAATAGAGGGGAAATTCTTTTGCCTGTGTTATAACAGGAGGTCAGATTTGATGATCAAATGGTCCCTTCTGGTCTTAAAAGCTATGAATCTACTTCTTTTCTACAATGTACACAGAAAAGGTCATATTTCCATGACTGGAATATTTCACTGAAGGACCAGAAGCTCTCTAAGATATCTTTAAAATAATGAAGGAGGTAAAAAAGACATAAGATAAGGACAAAAGAAGGCATACAAAAAAAATTAAACTAAGGAACTAAGGAATTTGTATCTTTTAACCAATAAATAGGAATAAAACATTAAATATGTACCAGAGCATGCCTTGTGCTTCTAGAAGCATTTATGTGGCAGTGCTTAAAAACAACTTTAGCCCACAGCACAAGCTAGTCTGCTTTGCAAGGGATGTTTATGCATAAACTCTCACCTAACAAGAACCTGAAATTTTTAACTTGGGGGAGAAATATTTTGTGAACTGAATGTGTACATGTCACCCCATGTAAATATATAAATATAATTAAGGAGTTGCAGTGAGAAATACCAGGATTAAAATAGCTGCTAACTACTTAACAACTTACCACAGTCATGGTATTGGCATCCACCCTTCCACACCACCCTGAGGGTGAAATATCTGCAGAACATTTTCATTTTTGGCATTTATGCTCTAATCTCTGTAGGCATTTCAGTGTTTAGAGGAAACCTCAATGAGAATCACTCTTGAACATAGGAGCAGAAGCCTTAGAGGCACCTTTTAGATTTGTTTCTAGCTGTGCTTTCTTTATGAAGATATTATACAGTAAAAATTATGTTCCACTATTTTAACTCTAAGTAGTTATTTTGTGGCACGTGAAAAAACCCCAAACAAATGCTCAACTGCAAAGAGTACAAGTGTGAATCCTCTTAACAATCAGTGCAAATTTATGTTCCTCCAAATATTTGCATTTCTCATAGATGACTTATCAAATACAAACAGTAATGACATTCCTTCGGCTCCATCTTGATGAGCTCAGCTTCTTTGCAACGAATTCATATGGAAACTTCACACCAATGTAAGAAATATAGATATAGGAGCAATTAGTTAAGTGAAATTTAGTCAAGGTCCAAGAATTAAGGCTATGTCGCTTTAGTTTATTAAACTTATATCTTAAATAAAGATTAGCATCTCTCACAATTTCTGTAATGATACAATATTACACTACTATTTACTATAAAATATTTTGTGTTCATGTGCCTCATTATAATTAATAGCAATACTGCAGATAAATTTCTTTATGTGAGTAGGGCAGAGTTTTATTTGCCGTGCAGTGATTTGTGATTTTTTTTTTGCAGGATTAATAGTTTCATTTCTCAATCTAAACCCAAGATTATTTTGGTGAACTGCTTATACTCAGAAAGCAGACAGAAACAATGCTGTAACTGTCTTTGTTTTCCTGAGCTAAATCCATTTGGGCTCCTATTATTCAGAGTCTCAAAAATGAGATGAAGAAAGGAACTCTTATTCTGTTTAAATAGAATTCTTATTTTAAAACTAGCTGTGATAACATCATAAAATTTCTCACGGGGTCCTTTCCTGTTAAAACACAAAGCAGGTGTTATGCAACTCTTCCCTGCATGCCATCCCCCCTAACCTGTACTTAGGAAAGGGAAATTGTTGACCGAAAGCCCTCATTGGCAATGACATCTGTCTTTGTGTTCACTTGTAGGTGCTAATTGGAGTGGGTGAAAGGAGTTGGCAATAAACGTTTAGCCCAGCGTAGCCACCCTTGGTGGACTGAAAAGGAAAATTCTTTGAGCTTTACTGGATTTTCAACAAATAGAGCGTTTCAGGGTAACAAATGCTTAGATTTGTGTCAATGTTAAGAACACAGGAGTTATGTCTTTGGGGATATGGAAAAAACACATAAGCCTGAATCTGTGATTGGTTTTATAGCAAAGGAAAAAGAATTTAAGTCCTGGTACATTGTCAACTGTTAACGTAGCTCTTGTTTTAAAGCTTGCCACCCCAAAGGAACAATTGTGGTGCTTGCAGCCTACAAGCAGAGTTTTAGAGAAGAGAGGCTTTAGTGTACTCGGAGCCTTTGTACGATGTCTTGATTTTGTTGGAAGTTTCTCAGATATCGTAAGGTTTAAGAATAAGGCTGCAACACAAAAAAAGAAAGTGACTATCACAATTTCACTCTTCACATGCGTTTTGTATATGAATGGCACAACATGGTAGTCACATCCAGTGTATGTGCTCAATAGCACATTTCTTTCCCCAGATCTGAAATTAGTACCACTGAATTCAGTAAGCTAATTCAGGGCAGGGAGCAACTGGCAGAATCAGATCCACCTGATAAATTTAAATATATCTTTAAATATTTTATTTTGGTCTGACTTGAAAGCTAATCTGAGCATTTTCGTATATGAGTTCTGCAAAATAAATTCTAAACTCCTCAAAAAAATCAAAAAAATCTTATCTGTAAGAATAATTTGTTATGCTGAAAAACTGTCATATGATCTTTTGAATTTGTTAGATAACAGAACTATACTGCAGCAATATTTACTACTGCTAACTACTAAGGCCAGTAAAAATATTTTTGAACTTAACAAACCCCCTAAATACTGACTCCTTTTGTGCGTTGATTGTGTGTGATTATTAAGTTATTCTTATTGAACTTAATGGTGTTCAATAGACACCTTGGAATTTCAGATTACAAACCTAGCTTTTACATGTGAGAACATAAATGAGACAAAATTAATCTCTAGTTTCTGTTTACAGCAATGCTGCTACTCCTCTACCCTGGTAAATCCATTCCTGCCTTATACATATCTTTCTCCATGCAAGTTCAAGCCATAAATAAATGAAGAGCTGTAAATTCAAATTTTGTGATTTTTCCTTCTCTCAGTTCTGCAAATTTCAGTCGTTACAGGGACAGAATTTAACTAAATATCTCTAAGGCACATAACATAAGAAGGACTACATCTTGGCTGGTAATTCCTCTTGCTACTGATAGGAAGAAAAGATCCTATATTGTTCGTTTTGTATGCCATTATTCTTGTGATCCCAAACAGTCAAAATTCTCAGCTCTGTCTTGGTTCTAGAAGATTAGAGAAAGAAAATGAATTTCTAAATTTATATATTTGCTAAGTGACACTTGCTAGTAAAGTTGTCAGAATCTTATTATGTTTCTTCAGTTGGAAGGTTTATAAAAGCTGCTTCATCCATATTAAATTCTAAAGTGAAATAGATTTATGTGGGAGAGAACTTCATCTCAGTTTAACAACAGTACAGTACCCCAAAGGATCACAGTTCATGTCTAATTGAGCTTTTGCAGCACAATCATCTTCATGAGGAGATAAAAAGATGCCATAACTCTAAAAGAGAAACTACTGTTCTGCTTACTTCGTCCCTCTTGCTTTTCTCTCCTTCCACACTCTTCAGAGCAATAACACACTGCATTTTAAACATTCCCACAACAGATAATCATAGACATATTTTCCTAGTGATGACCTTGTTTCTAAATACTTGAAAAACTTTAAATTATGTCGCATCTTAGTTTTACAAAAAAATGAGCATTTTTTTTTTGCATTTCCTGTTGAGGTCTTCCTATAGCAGGGATTCAGTTCTGGCAGCTGGGAAGAGAACTATACCACTGATTATTTTGGTAGCTACCATTATGGCTACCACATAAAATTTAAATAAATCTGTAGCTGAGTGTATGGACTTCTCCAAATTAAAGTATGAAAATCAACCTCCACTCTTCAGTCTACAATACTCTCTTGTCTTCTGCAGAATGGGCAAAAAAATTAGGATCTCTAACATCCATTTTTGAGTAACCTTCTTTAGATTATCCTGTTACCAAAAATACTCCATGGCAGCATTTTTAGTAATATTAACTTACAAAGAAGAAGCAGAGTTATTGGAGGGCCCACAGTGTATTTTCATTCCCTTTCCTACAGATCAATAGGAATAGCTTATAGTAATGTGAAATATGTATTACGCACTATCAAAACATGCTATAACGTCTTCTCATTGGATCAATGGAAACAGGGTGTTGACACTGTCTCTGTCAAAACTGTTGCTTCCAGTCTCAACCTTCTCATCTGTTCCAAATTCCCTGCAGAAATGTGATCTTCTGTAAAGCTGTCGAATTGAAATGATGGCTGTGCATTTTAGGCAGGAAATGTTTATCAAGTCCACCAGTGTAGAAAAGTCGGTGTTAAGTGTTTTGCCCCAAAGGCCTTACATTTAATGTCTGTAGTTACTTGCTTTGTCTTTCTGAAATAAAAGGAAAAAATGTATTTGTTATTTTTCCTCTTTGAATGAATGTGTTGAATCACAGTATCACACAGTATCACAGTATCATAAGGTTGGAAAAGACCTCTGAGATCATCAAGTCCAACCTATGACCCAACACCTACACCTACTCCTACTTGTCACCTACACCACGGCACTAAGAGCCTCATTCAATCTCTCCTTAAACACCTCCAGGGATGGCGACTCCACCAATTGCCAGAGGATGACTGAGGAAGAAGTTAAATCACATAGTTTTTAAGGTAGGAACAATTGGGGATTAACACTGACAAGCAGATTTCAGTGCCCAAAATCAAGAGTGGAGTCCAGATTAAACAAAAACAAAGGGCATTTGTTTTTGTCTGATGCAATGTAACATTTCCTTCCCAGATCCAGAGCCCATTTTTTTGGTAATAGTTTTATAAACAACAAATAAACAGGCCTCATTGTGTAATATTTATGGATCTTGGCTGTCTATTTACTTTCTTTTTTTTTGTACTGGGGCACAGTCAATATCTGCACGTGCCAAGAACTGTAGTTAGTTGCTAGCTTATTTTATTAGTGAAGAAAAACTTGAATTAACTCAGTCAGTAAATCATAGTCTTAATGTTAAGCTGGTACTTTTAGACCAAATATTTACTTTCTTCAATAATGTGTTACACATTTTCAGTTGTCTAATAGCACAATTAACCATGACTATGATCATCACGTACATACGTTAGCACTTTATTAACTTATTTGACCTCAATTTGTGAGCTAACAGTAGCAGATAAATATTTTACTTAATGTTTTTAGCAGAGAACTTACATGGGACAAACCCAAGTCATCTAAATAAAAGAAAGTAGCAGCTATGTAGCACTCCAGAGCGTTGCTGTAATGCTCTCCTACTAAAATCTTTTTCCATGTTAAAAGTAATCTGGTTGATGCTGAACAGGGACATAGAGGAGCCTTCCATGGAGAATGGTTTAATGGAACTTAGAGTAAATTGCAGGTGTCACACAAATGAAGAGTATTACTACTGCTTGAGAAAGGAAATAAGAAAAAATGAAATACCAATGTATATATAAAGGGTAAAACTCTGGCTTTCAACTGCCACAACACTGTTAACTTTGTGGTTGATATTCAGTATGTATAGTCCTAAAAATGAATCAATGCACATTTTGAATGCTGTCTGTTTGAATATTGTATATTTTTAAATTTTAAGTCCTGATCATGAATGTTGTGTTCTGATTTTCAGATTGTAATGTGATTCATAGTTTTAAAGTCTTTAGGATTAATGTCAGTAAACCCACTTAAGATCCATATTCTGAATAAAATAAAAACAATAAAAAAAGAAGTTTTGACTGGAGCAGAACTGTGTCTTGAGTATGTAATCATTTTTTTCTATTTTCCATCTGACTTACAGTCTATTATTACGTGTTGCTGGTAGCAACCTTAAAGCCAAGGAATGGCTTTGTATTCAACAATCTCTTTGGAAGTTAAGCTCCTCAGAAGGATGGCTGACTGTTACAAAAATCAGATTTTACATAAATCAGCCTTAATAAAAGAACCATTATATCTGTACTCTTTTTGAGGCTATGCTATTCATTAAGAAACAAACAGCTTTTTCCAGCAACATGTAAGGAAATGCCAGCCTGTCCTCAGTTCCTCCATAACTGTTTCTAGGAGATCTGATAGTTATAATGCACAATGCTTGCCAAGTGCATCCAAGTCTCCTGGAAAGTAGCTATAGCAATGAAAGAATATGTCAGATAAGCCAGTCAACTGTCATTGCAAACGTCAGGAATGTTGCATGGGATAATGGTCACTGTTAGACACGGCAGAGCCTTAGCTGAAATCTTCTGTGGTGATTAAGGAAAAAAAAAAAA
>VWPV01012812.1:39487-83581 GCA_013389885.1 Geococcyx californianus
TTAAGGAGAAAGACAATGAAGACTTCACCGCCTTTGAACGCTCAATAGTCACCAACTACAAATAAGCATTCTTCCTGCCACTGCTCTCCTTTGCCTGTTTATCAACTCTAATGTTCCTGAGAGGGCTGATGAAGAAGGTGGAGGAGGAATCTACATTTCAGAAGAAACGCCCTCTCTATTGGCAAGAGCTTTGTGAAACCACTCTTCTTTTGTGTAGTTGGTTAAATTGCCAGCCCAAGCAGAGAGAAGGAAGAAAACAGGGCATTGCTGTTAGCATTTTATACAGCATAAAAAGCAAAGAAACAGTAAGAAACAGAACTGAGAAAAAAAAATGTTAGATAACTGAAAAAAAAAACCAACACAGTATTTATATAGTATTTATATAAAAACAAGGATACAATATTCCATATTACTCTGAATATATTTCTTTAAAATTCATTCCAACAGTCTAATAAAATATTGGACTACAATTTCACATAAATGTCAGGAGTTAACACATGTGGACCAAAAATCTGGAGTCCATCTCAGCCAAAAAACAGGCCCAGAAGGATAGAAATGAAAATAAGCATTCTGCTTTTAAGGGTCTTCAACACGAAAGTTGAGAAATCTTGAATGACCATGTGGAAATTTTCTGCCTGCTTGGAAACTTGCATTTGCAGTGTTTTAAGCATGGAAATGATCAGAAATAAAAGAAAGCTATATATTTTTTACTGTAGGCAGCACTAGTCCATAGCTATGAAAAATCTATATTTGAACTTGAATCATAGTTTGTTTTCCAGCCTTTTCTACTCATTAACTTCATGTTTCATTTCAGGGTGGAAGGGTATCTACTTTGGCATGGTATAAGAAAAGCAAATGTACAGGACTATTACTGAATCACATTTGCCACACATCCAGCTGGGCACTACAGATTGTGTGAACAGGAGACAGTAACTTTGCCAAGCGGAGCTCTTACAGGCTGAAGCTCCACAAGGCACAGTGATACCACATTATCTCCCCAGCAAAGGAGCTCTCAAAAGCCCCACCAAGGCAGTTACTGACTCAGTGGGTCAGTCCTTAGAAAGGAGACCGGCAAAAGATAATTTACAGAAATTAGACCCCCATTGATTCAATACATAAAAGATCTCTTTACATAAAAATTATTCTTCCCATGGTACAGTACAAAAGGTTTATGATGTCTCTTAGGAAAATTTGAAATATAATATTACTTCAGATATATATCTTTTTATTTATTTCTTATTTTTCTTATTTTTAAATAGATTTAGAGCACACTATAGTCTACCTATGTAACCGGGAAAAAACAGGTTTCACATTTACAGAGGAAAAAAGAGAATGTGAAAAAACCATTTTTTTAAAATTTGCAAGCAAGGAATTTAAACTTGTGAAATTTCAACTGCAGGTCTGTAAAACTGAAGGTATTATTGGGTAATAGTTCTGTATTTTGTGTCCTTAATGGTTAAATGCTTTCCGGTTACCATCAAACTCTAAGTTCAGTTGAATAGGTGTTTAATAAAATCGGATTTAAAAAAAATAAATAATTATTTTCTATTGATCATTCGCTCCATACCTGTCTACCTAATGACAAGCAGCATTAATATTCAATGGAGTTTACAACTGGGAGATTTGTTTAAGGCCTAGACACAAGTTATTACATCCGTAAATATTCATATGAGTAATGTTAAAAAATGTGTTGAATATTAAAGAAGTTAATGAATGTACTATCTAGCTTAAAATTTCTCAAGTAATAATTTTAGATTTGAATGTTCAGTGTCAAATACTGAAGATTGGCTTTGAATTAAATGATCTTGTAGGAAAAATGTAAATAGCAATATGAGGGAATCATTAAGAAAAATCGAAACATATGGTGATTTAATTTATTCCAAATATGAGGAACTCTCAGCTAAAGAGTGAGAGTTTCCAATTTTGGAAAGTGAATTCTTTGACAAACCAAAAGCAATGTCAGCAGTAACAAAGTTGTATTAGCTTGACTCTAGTATTTAGCTGTTTTCAGTTTTTCTTTGTATTTATCAGAAAATGCTCTATTTTCCTATACAAATTAATAAAAGAAACCCATACGAGCTCTATTCTGTGTAAAATAGGTTATTATTGTTCTGGTATGCCTATAGAATTTTAAAATATGTAGCATCCTCGTACTTGGGGTGAAAATTTAATAGTAAATAAAATTAGTGTCAAGTTAAATTTGTCACACGGTGTGTAAAGGACTGCAAGTGTAAAGGAGGATAGGTTGGTCTCAGAAAAATATCTTCCTTGGTTTAGAACAGGTGCTGGGAGAAGAAGGGGCAACACAACTGGATTTCAATACACTTGATATCTTGAGCATTCCAGAGATAACTGAGTAGGAAAGAATGTAAGAAAAGAGGTGCTTTTATCTACCTATATGCCAATATTTAAGTCTGGGGTCTGTAGTACTAAGCCATGCTCAGGCTTGTAATAAAAAATTTTCCGTCAAACAGCTGAAAGAAGACTGGAAAGGAGGAGAAAAAATTTACCCTGCAAGAACCACGTAGGAAAGCAGCAAAGCAAAACTACATCGTATTGACTCGTTGGACTGTGCCACAACTTGTCACTCCATTTTAGTGCGAACTTCATCAGTTTTGTAACATTAAAAAAGCAGAAATTGTTGCAAAAGAAAAAGTCTTTCGGATTAACAGTACAGATGTTTCATAGAAAATTCCTGTTTCATGTTCTTTTAAAGGAAAAACAATATTTCTTCTAACTAAATATTGTGTTAGTTTTACCACTTCTAGCAAAAATAATATATTGTAATTTTATGGTTCACGTGCAGTGCTATGACACTTTCTATACCTTTGTGCAGTACAAGCACAATCTCTACACTGATAATCAATAACGTCTGCCTCTCTTCCACAACAAATGATGCTTCTTAAATAAATTTTTTTCATTTCCACAATTTTATATGGAAGTAATAGGAAAAGTTTTAAAATGTTCGGGTTTGAGTGACTTCCTAAAGGTCTTTAAGATTCTAGGAAAGCAGATTACTTTAACTTTTGAATATGAAAGAACCCAGTTTATTTAAATTTCAGCTTATTCCTGTTGTGGTTGTTTAAGTAAGGGATGTACTAATAGGAAGAATTAGTCTTAGAGTGTGATGTGTGAAGTATTTTGAAGTTAAATACGCATTTTTATAAGATGATTGTCTATCTAAAATGTGTTTATATTACAGACCTGATATCTTTAGACTCCATAAATACTCAAAGAACCATTGTTGCTGTATACTTTTGACATTAAAAGGCATATCTCTGTTTTTTCTTACGGAGAACCTCAGACATGAGAAAAGAAGTGGACTGAACAAAGATCACAAAAGAAGAGTCAGGAATTGAATCCGCATCTCCTGAATGCTGATTGTGTGGTTTTATTTGCTGAAGTAGCCCTTTAGGATAAAGAAATTATACGTTACTGTTCTGCATCTTTCGTATGACATTCCTGCAGTTATTCTTTTGGTTCCCAATAAAGTAGTCGTGTCCTTTAGAAAGCAGTAAAAAGCTGCATATTCATCTCAGCAGTTGTGAAAGAAGCAGGTGGCTACTCATTAGTCAAGTAAATTCTGTTATTCTGGACCTTGAAACTAACTGTTGTAGCCAGCTGATGAAATAAGAAAAAAGAGTTGCATGATGTGTGGAGATATCTAATGGCAGCCAATTTTAGGAAATGACGTTATCACTAGGAGTCACTTTTTCTGGTGAAAAATGCAAAATATATTGTCAATATTTTTAGGACACTGATTGCATTGTTAATAAACCTGAGGAGCGACTGAGGGAGCTGGGGTTGTTCAGCCTGGAGAAGAGGAGGCTCAGGGGAGACCTTATTGCCCTCTACAACTGCCTGAAGGGAGGCTGTAGTGAGGCAGGAGTGGGGCTCTTCTCTCAGGTGACCGGTGACAGAACGAGAGGACACGGTCTCAAGCTTCGCCAGGGGAGGTTTAGGCTTGACATTAGGAAGAAGTTCTTCACTGAGAGGGTGATTGGCCATTGGAATGTTCTGCCTAGGGAGGTGGTGGAGTCACCATTCCTGGAGGTGTTTAAGAAGAGATTGGATGAGGCACTTAGTGCCATGGTGTAACTGACAAGTAGGAGTAGGTGTAGGTAGCAGGTGTAGGTGTTGGGCCATAGGTTGGACTCGATGATCTCAAAGGTCTCTTCCAACCTTACAATACTGTGATACTGTGAAATCAGGAAGAGCTTAGCTCAGCTAAATTTAATTGCTTAAATATGTATAGATATATAAACTGTACTATAGGGTGTAGACATTTAAACTCCTTCTACAGCCAATAAAGAGATGTACCTTCAAGACAGCTTAAGATAATTTCTGAGACCTAACACTAGTAGCTGACTAATATTAACAGAACTCTGCACTTTAGTGCTTGTGCAAGACCTGTTTAATCTTTGTGACCAAGGTATCCGATATGTCTCAACAACTCCAGAGGGGAAAGGAAGTCACAAGACAGAAAGGTGTCTTGTCACTGGGTGAAGCAAATAGGTAAAAAGGAAAATGATAAATAGAGACATCTAAGACATACCTAGTTTTGTATGTGTTACACTTAAGAGGTAGATATTTTAAATAAGATTGCAACACTGGAAAAGAAAAATATTGCTAAGTAGTTATGTATATCCTCTAGAAATTATGTTTTTGTTGACCTGTTTATCTACCTGTTTATGTCTTATCTTTTCTTTCTTAAATTAAAACTTTGTTTGTTTAATGATGTCTGTTAAACTTGATTTTGTTGGGTTAGAAAATTAGGTCATTGAGCAGCAAATTGTTTGTATAATTTTCCCAAGTTTCTAGATGGAGTCAGTGTTTTTGTAGTGGTCCCTATAAAATTTAAACTCAGCTCTTGCTGATGCTAGTCAAATTTTGGCAGAAGGACACATGGTTCTACAACCTTATGATCTTTACACCAAAGTTTCAAGATCGTAAGAGTGTCCTGACAAAATAGAAACAAACTTTACAAATAAAATACTTTTCCTTTTTCTTTCTTTTTTTTTTTTCAAATCTGAGGATCATTTAACTTAGAAATTGTCCATTTGAAGAAAATTCTTAGAAAGGAAAGAAAATTACAGGGGAGAGCTGAGGGAAACCAAAATGCATGTTGAAAAGCGAGTTCTCTTTAATAATAGCAAAATAACTATTAATTAGTCTGAACGCTACACATTTTAGTTTTATTATGTCTTTATTATGAGGGAATTTAGTCCAAAATAACTAGTGAAGGTTACATTTCACTCTCTGGTGTTAAAAAAAATATTATCTTTAATAGAAGGAACTCAGATATAAATGTTATATGTTATTTATACAGTGGAAAAATGTGAGGAATTAACATTCAACCTAAAGAGAGTTGCATTTTGGGGCATTTTGATCAATGTAGCATTATAAATACTTCTATGAGTCTTTACAAGTAGACTAAAGACCAGAAAATTTAAATGAGCCTTTTGCTGCCATTGAACGTGGACAATAGTAGAAACCCCTCAGGGATGAATAGCAACTGAGTTAATGAGAAGATGCAAATACAAATCATTTCTCACAAAAATTACTGATTATTACTGTTTTATTCTTCTTAAATGCTTTGTATTCTGTGTGTTCTACTTGATATACAAATTTACGAAGAATGCAGGCCTAAAATTAATACAGTCTATAGAATGAAACTTCGGATTCAATTCACAACTTTCAGGCTACGAAGCATTTTAGGATTCGTTCCAGGCCAAATCCACTCCAGAACCTTAGCAGCTACAACAAGCTAAATTCTAGTTTTATTATCCGGTGATTAATGTGAAATATTTGGACTGAGTCCCATTTTCAGGGAGGATTAATACTTTAAAATGACATGTGACATCTCCTGGTAGTTCCAGCATAAGAGGAAAAAGGTAGATTTGATTGTATAAAAGCATGTGGTTCTTCTGAATAAAATTGGTGGTGAGTTGGTTTTTCCCTTATCACTACTGCCGTGCACCTGCACACTAAAATGCACGCTGTCTCTCTCTCTGTGGTGTTGCTTCTAAAATTAATTGAAGCTACACAGGTCCAAAAGCAGACAAAGCAACCCCTTCTTGAATTGATGGCTTCTCCTGCTGTGTGGAGGTAAAGGTGAAGCTAGACATTAGCCATCCATATGCATCCTTTCCACAATCACAGTCACTGGGACCTCCCTACTGCAATATGGCAGTTTCTGTGTTCTTTCTATCTCCACCGAGTCATCCTTTTGTAGATTTGCCTTCTTTCTCACATCCTCTCCTAAAACTACAGTTACCTGAAATGACATATCTTAATTTCACTGTGCATCTATCTTTACCTTTTTGCCTTATCGCCTCTTTGACATATACCTTGCATACTGATTTTGGTGCCAAGGCTTCTCTTTCCCTCCTTTATCTAAAGGAATGTAGATTCATTTCTGGTAAATTCTATTCGTGTTTCTTCTTTCTTTCAAACAGGATGGTACTCTTCATACGTATTAATTTCCCACAAAAATGATTGAGAAAGACTATGCTGGTGAATAATTGCTCAGTCAAAGTCTAAAATTAATGAATGCAGAAAACATAGTTGGTTAATATATTGCTCAGATCATGGATTTACAAGGACAAAATTGTGGATCTTTTATAGAAATTTTAAGAGAATAATCATAAGGTCCTGAAAGCATTAAAATCTGTAGGAAAATATTCAAATAAATTTTTATCCTGAGACAAATCCTTGAGAACAGCTGTAGAAAGAACTAGATCAATGACATAAGCTTAGAATTAAGTCTCTCTGAAAGTCAAGTGCCAGTGTATGATTTTATTTTTAGGGAGATCATTTAAAGATATTTTAAAAACAGGATATTAGCTGTGGAAAATTACTGGCCCTTGAACTAAAATAAATAAAATATGACCTAGAGTACAAAATAACCCCTCACTTTTAACAGTTATTCAAACAGTGAAGTCAATTGGTCATTTGTTGGGTGTTCAGCCCACAGAGAATTATGCTTCCAGCTACGGTTGATCAAGATTTATGTATTTATAAATATATAATTTTAGTTGGCAGTCTTTCTTAATCAAGCACACTCCACTTTTAGAAGAAAATGGCAAATGTATGTAAAAATGACAAGCAACAGGACTCTTTCTCGGACAGGCTTCCATTACGCTGAGTGTTTTAGTCTGGTGGTCTTAATTTAGGAACTGAGTGCCAGATCTCCTGAAGTCCTGTGAACAGTGCTAGGGGAAAAACTGCGTTTCAGTACCTTAACAGTGAAAATGAAGTTTCAAGCTGAATAGAATATGAAATCTTATTTCACTTTCTCAAAAAAAAGTTTCCATTGAATGAAGGATTGTATTTATAACCAACCTCTGAGGAAAGGTCCAAGTAATCTACGTCATACAATTTTCTTCTTTGAGATGGGCATACAAAAATACTGGGCCATGATTCAACTTCATACACAGTTAAAATCAAATTGTGGTATAGTTTAAGGTTGGTTCTTTCACATCTGGACATCTTATACTCGTCTATTGGATAAAAATGGGTAAGATACACACTCTCGCTTTAACATTTTTATAAGTCTAGTCAATTCCTTGTGATTTCCATTAATAGTAGTTGTATCTGAAATTATTTATCAATCCAAAGTAAATATTGCAGCAAGGAGACAACAGTCATTTTGATCAGTTTGTGTACCATTAACAAAAACTGACATCTATGCTATATGAGTTCCAAGAGTTTAATTTTTGAATTAGTTCTAGTGTGATTCCTTGGACTGGTGCCCAGTAACAGTGGGAGCACGTTGGGTGTAATCCTGGAATGTAACTTCCAGTTTACTTTCATCAGAAAGGAATCCAGTTTGCATCTTCTCCCACTGCTCTGCAATGTGAACCGAGGCATGATACATGAGTCAGAGGATTCAGTCCAAAGTCACAGTCTGGATCAGAACAAAAGTGTTCATGCAGAGAGATATACCCTTAGTTTACTATTCTGTTTCTCCTCAGGCAAAATGTTAGCATGGTCAAAACAGAGTATAAATTCTACAGATTATACTCTTTACTTCCTTCTCTAACAAATAATTCATGACACTCTTTTCTTTGAATTCATGTGAATCACTTTTTGTAGGCCGAAAGCAACTCTTCTCAAAACTCAAGCATCCTTTGACCTTGAGACCAGAAATGAACTATGGGGGTCGTTCATTTTGACACTAGGTATCAAATAAGAAGGAGTCCAAATGAAGTCACAAGTACTTTAAAGACGAATTCAGTAATTCCATTTACAAATAGTTTGTTTTGTTCCCATTCATACAGTTAGAAAAAGGATAGAAAGGTCCCCTTATACTCGGCACTGGTCAGGCCGCACCTTGAGTGCTGTGTCCAGTTCTGGGCCCCTCAGTTTAGGAAGGATGTTGAGATGTTAGAGTGTGTTCAGAGGAGAGCAACGAGGATGGTGAGGGGGCTGGAGCACAAGCCCTGTGAGGAGCGACTGAGGGAGCTGGGGTTGTTCAGCCTGGAGAAGAGGAGGCTCAGGGGAGACCTTATTGCCCTCTACAACTGCCTGAAGGGAGGCTGTAGTGAGGCAGGAGTGGGGCTCTTCTCTCAGGNCTCTTCCAACCTTAGAATACTGTGATGCTGTGATACTGTAATAAGGCATATTCAAGAAACTTCATAAGTGGTACAGAGAAAGAGTACGGATTACAAAGATTTGGTTAGAAACTGAGGAACAGTCAGAGCTGTGCGATGGCAGAATTGACTAACCAACCTCCAAACTAATATTTTTTTCCAGAAAAGTGATAATTTGTTCTCACAAAATAACATGCAACTGTTAAAAGTATAAACAGAGATAGGTAATTGCCTACAAGTGGGTGCTGCAAGAGGTAATAGACAGTCGTCTTTGCCTGCAGCTGGGATGGGAAGGAGTCTTTGAGCCTGAGTGTTTCATATCTATCTGTTCATGTACAGGCTGGAAGAGACAGGAACCCTTTTTCTGCTGCATAGGTTTCTGGATCCCATGCTAGCACTGGCCTTACAAAGAAGAGGAGGCTGATCCAGCATCATTCCAAGTAGAAGCAGCTCAGCCTTCATGTGAGCCCAAGAGACATGGGAAGATGTATAGGAGAGGTGTCAGTGGAAGGGAAAAAGGGAGAGTGCCTACTCTGCAGAAAAAAACTGAGCATAAAGGCTGCTGTAGCAGGGTAGGGACAGGGGTCTGCAAGTGTGGGCAGGGGAGAATGGCTCCTGTCCCACAGATGAAAAGGGAGAACAAAGGGAAAGGTCCTTCCTTCACTCCTGTCCCTCTAAAATCTGCTGGAGTCTGACTCAGTCTCTTTTCATTGAGACCGCTTACGAGTCATTAATATTTCATTTGCTCCCTTTCTCTTTTTCTGGCTGTTCCAACCAGCTCTCTCCAGTTCAGGAGACAATTCACTCTAAAGTTTCACCTCCTGGCAGGTGGCACAAAAAGGCTGCACCAGTCTCCATCCTACACAGTCCTTCCACAATATTTCTGTAGGCTTTGCACGCTCAGAAAGGCTCACGGGTCTTCACAATTCACCCAACGGTGTGCAATCACAGAACCTTTATTTTTTATTTCCCAAAATTGCCAAACCAGTGAACTGCAACACAACCACCAAGTTATAATTAGACTAATTGAAACTAATCAAATACACGCGGTGATAATCACACCTCAGGATCTCAGAGAAACCTTGGTCCACGCTTTATGGAAGTGAATGTGGCCAATCTGCATTATAGTGCATTAACCCTTAGCAGTATGGACACAGGTCAGTTTATGTCACTTGCTCTTGTAGCCACAAAGCATCCCCCAGTCTCTTTAGCACTGGAGAGTTTCCTTCCAATCCCATTTCCAACCTGTCTCCCTTTGCCTGCTCTTGCTTCCCTGGAACTGCTTGCCAAACTTGTTCCATACAGCCTCAGTTTTCCACCACTTCAGAACTGGTTGTTTGGATTTTTTTACCTTACAGATTCAAAAAATGTGTTCTCTATCAGGAATAAGTTTCAAAGAAATTATCATCTGTTTTGGGATAATTCCTGAAATGGGAAAAATCAAGTCTAAAGCTAAGCAATAATTTGTTCTTTTCTAACAGTGTTACTGGTAATAATTTTTCCTGTTTAGTTCCTGTTTCCCTGTTACTAAAAATTTCAGGATTTTGAACCCACACCCAGCAGATCACTTAACCATGTGCTTAAATTAAAGCATATGAATGCCACTGTTGAAACCAATGGGACTGTGTTGCCTGAAGGATGTCTAAAATATTGCCTTGGATTACTGGAACAGAAAAAGTATGCATTATCGGCATGTGTTTCCAGTTCTCACAAACAGTGCTGCAACTAACTTGAAGTAATCCCAAAAAGTCAGTTGGGGGAATTTTAATGCATCAATAAAGAGATCTTTTTTCAATGAATGCATTAACATATTCACATTTCTCACTAACAGAGTTATAATTTTCGGATATTTGGTGTTCCTAGATGTTCCTATTAATAGAAGTGGAATCAAGTCATTTTATACAACTAGAAAATGAAGCCATCCTCTTTCTGGCCTTTTTGGTGATGCAATAATTTGTCTCTGAAACCTTAGGAAAATATGACTGAAGAAAGAAGAGCTACACAGACTGAAGAATTGATACACAGAAACCAAAATGAGAGGTTTCTGCATTTTACAGACCGTGTTTGTATTCCAGATGATTTAACTGCTAATAATTTAATTATTGTTATTTTTAAAACTTTATCATAGCAACTGCTGTGGTAATTATCCCAAGCAGCAACTAGCACAGCAACATCAGACTGTATAACTTGCTGAATTGTAAATCAGGGCTTCCCCCAGGCAGCCATAATTTGTATGCCCTTCTGGTTTTGCCTACTTTAACTTTTCTATTTTGGGGAAGACACATGTGCTTTGTGTTAGAGTAGGAAAGTCATAGCAGACTAAACTACAGTCTATGGTGACTTTCTCCTTTGGGTCATACCCTCCTTTGGTGTTGCAGGAAGACAGTCACTTAAAAAAACAAATTATGATTCAGAGGATCCCTACACAGAGATGAACCAGAGAAGAGTGGTTTTCACTGTGCTCTCACCAAGTATACAAAGTCTCTATATAAATAGTCATGCACTGGTCTAATTAATCAGCTCTCTAATCCTTGCCTTGCCCATTACATACAAAGTGGGTTTGTTAATTCAACATAGACATGGTCTCGAGCCACAATATTTATAAGATCATAGTGTTGGGGTGGAAAACAACTGATACATCATCCGGTACACCTCCCCAGCAGGGCAGGGTAGCGCAGTTAAAAATGACCCAAATAACATGGCTTTGACCACATCTCAAGCCAGTCAGTCCACTGCCTAAGTCATCCGGCTGCCAAGATGCTTTCCTTGATTTTTTTGATACTTTGCTTCATAGCTCCGGCTTCTTACTTTGAATTTATCTCAGCTATAGCAACGGAATGAATCTCCCTTGCCTAAAGACAGCTTTCCACATTTGTACAGATAGTTGCTTGCCTCCTGTTCATGCAGTTATTTTGTTGTTCTTTTGATTTCAGGAATTTTTTGTATATTAAATTTTTGTATCAGCCAACACAGCCTTAGGATTCAATTTTTAACGTTTTTCTCAAGCTTGGTAATTACTGAATTTTTGCTACACAGCTGTAAAACTGGATTTCTGTGTAGTTATTCCAATGACTATAACTATCGATTTTGTTACTAGAATAATATCAAGTGACTATGAAGATGGTAGTATCTTAACAGATGAGGGGAATACTTATTCATTCTTAATAATGATTTAAACAGTCTCAACATGGAGACAACAGATTTCCTCGAGATAAAATATTCAGTTATTGAGTTATAAAATAGACTGACACTCCTCTCTCATTTAGTGAAATTTATAATTTAAAGGATTAACTTAATGCGGTTTGATACCCTGTCCAGAGACTTCTTGAAAGCTGAAGCTGTTGGCTGTTGAAGAAAGTAAATGTATTAAAATCTCTGTTGGTTTCCTCCCCCCCCTTTTTTTTTTCCCTTTAAGTGAATGTGTTGGTGGATCAAATAAATATCTGTCTAGACGGATGTCAAAAATGAACTCCAATGATAATTACTTTCATGATAATAATAAAGTAGATGGCAAAAAAAGAGGAGTGTTTATAGCGTAAGGAACACCCAAGTTCCAAATGCAAAGGCGGATCATTCTGTTTCAACTACCACACAGTAAAGGGCAATAAGTCAATCAGGCAAAAAGTTCTCCTGCGTAGAGATATTAATCGCCGTGGGTGCGCGTGCGTGTGTGCATGTGTGTGGTAAAACAGTTACAAACGTAGCAATGGATTTTTTTCTTCTTCTCCTCCTTTGAAATTGATAAACTGGTTAATGCTGAGTTTTCTGAAGATCTTCAAGGGAACAGATTATTCACTTCCCCCCACACTGCCCTCCTCACTCCTTTGAGATGTTTTGCACAGAATTTGAAAGGTTCGACCTCTCCTGCACTTCCCAAAGCTGACTATGGCTGCGGTGAGATCAACTACTGCTCAGCAGGAATTCCTGCAAAATATTGGGGATTTGTGCGCTTCAGCGCTCAGTGTCACAGCACCTAAATGTTAGCGGCCTGACAACTGTAAAGGGATTCAAAGCGGGATATATACCTGGGAAAGTCTTTAAACCACACAGAATTAATGCTGTAACCGCTGTGACACGGGAGCATATCAGCTAAGCTTCTTTCTGTATCGCAGTTGAAAACAGACAGCTCACTTCCAAACACGCCCAATATTAAATGCCCCAAATTCAGATTTTCTTCATGTTTCCTTCAGGTTTTGGACCTATGTTGCTGCTGTAAGAAAGCTAATTCATTCCTAAAAGCAGATTATGTCCCACTGATGCAAATCTCTGCATATACCAGTTCTTGCTCTCTGCCTTTGGGATTTGTCAGGGTGTATGTCTTCCACTAATAGATGTAAGTGTAGATACAAACTAAATGTAGGACAGCACTTCCATCCGGACGCATGATGTGATCACCTTGCTCAGTTAAGAATGTGGAATCCCTTAGCAGAAAATAAAACTGGAACCGATTTTCAAATATTTTGCACAAAAATGTCCTTACAGCTTTAAAACCTGCAACTGAGCTGTGGTCAAAGTGATTTATTTTTAACAAATGTTTTCCATTTCACCTTTATAATGAAAATCACATGAACAAATGGTTGTAAACTGCAGACAGAAAACTTGTAGCTTATATCTTCCTGTGTCTTATGAAGGAAAGTAAACTTCTTGCTTACAGCTGTCTCTGATGATGGCCAAACCACTTCATTCTTGCGTAGAGATATTACTAACTAGAACTGAAGCAACTAAATGGCACCTTTAAGGCAAACCCCCCTCACACTCTCTTATATAATCAATATTTTCTTTGTTGTTTTGTTTCGCTTTTAAATAGTGAAGAATCAAGAAACAATCAATTGGAAGCAAAATCATTTAAAGGGAGTTCTACACAATATTCACATTGTTCATTCGGGATAAAAAAGGACATCATTATCTTCTAATAAAATATATTCCTTGTTCTGAGTTAATAGGAAATATCTGAGAGCCATAATTACTCAGACTCTTGACCATTTCATTTTTATTTCCTGCTCAGCGATCTGTGGAAAATATGACATGCTATACTGATCTTGATCTTCAGCAACAACTAACTGTTCCAATTATATTTTTTTTTTCTTTTGAGAGACTTCAACCATTATTTAGTAGCAAAAATATCATCAAAAATACATTCCCCTAGAGAAATCAGTAATTTGATTTTCATCTATAACTAACCGTGTAGGTTGCTGTGACCCCTGTACTAATCGTAAACCAGGCACATGGAGTTGATTTCAGGAATAAGATATGCGGATATGCCATTTTTTTTACGTTGTGATCTATAGAGAAATCCCTCAAGAGGGTTGCATTTTGAGAAAGAAACATTTATTCCACCTGTTTTTTAAAGGTTAAGCAAAAGTATGCAACCTATATCCCAGGTAGTATTGACATTCACCTGTAATTAGTCAGAGAAATGACACTACGGCAAACAACATTCCAAGGACAATATGTTTCAATATTTACCTGTCAAAACCCATTCTTTCTGGAATTAAGAGGAATGTAATTTAATAGAGCATTCTTATGCTTCCTCCAGAGCACTAATTACCATGTAATTTTGTGGCTAGTTTGAAGTATACGTTCATGTTCAGTTGAACTCTTTTGCTTAATGAATATTGTCTAAATTTGATCTTGGATCAAAGAAAGCATGCATTGTGTATAAAACAAGAGAAATAACACTTCCTTGTCCTGGAGACATGGCTTATAAACACAACTACTTTCATGAGCAGTTAAGATCCAACTTTTGCAGACAAAAACAAAGGACTAAAATATTTCTAGTCTGGAAATTCCATATGAGGACTAAGTTTTATTATTATTTCCCTTTATTTTCTTGTATCAAACAGGATCTGGCAATATTCTTGTGCTATCGGTTAGCATATCCTCCCAAGGGTCAGTGGGGTCATCCAAGCAGTAGTTCTGTTGCTTTCGTTGAGAGAGATCCCAGCAGATATTATTGAGTAATTACTCACCTGTTGGATCAGCTTTCTCTTGTTCTTGTTGTGTCTTGTCAGAGCTGTTACTTAATGTATCCATAGAGGTTTTTTATGGGTTGATTAAGAGTTATGAGGCTTCAACAATAGCACCGTGCCGATGACAAGAAGTTTTGTGTTAAGGTTTCTTCCAATACTGGTGACACAAGAGAGCTGCTTACCAGTTCATAATGGAGACTGCAGCAAACACGAATTCCCACCTCTAAGGCAGAGATAAGACAGAGATAATAATTTCATGATATACAGATCTTTCCTTCATCTCCTACATCTGTTGTAAGGATTTTTGTATGACAGAATTTGAAAGCTGATGTGTCAATAAAGACTGCAACGCCCAGTGGAAGAGTGGTGGCATAAAAAAGTTTTTTGAATGAGTACTGTGAGAGAAGTTCTTTCAGTGTCTTTTAAAGTTTTTGTCCACTAAATAAATTAAGATATGATTACCTGTGCAATACTGTTGCTACAGGTTATAGTGTTAATGAAGCTGCAAGAATTATTAACACCAGTGAAGACACAAGACTCCTCTTGGGATTGCACACCTTTTGATCTGCAATTCTCTTTCTATAAGGGAAGATAATTCCTGCTATGGCTCAGTGTATCATCATCCAAAGAAGGAGGCACTCTTGTAGTTTTTAAATCTGGTTTTAAGTTATGGTTCTGTAATTTGTTAGACCACCCCAGCTTTAAAATTTCTAAACACTCCATTTTTCTTTATGGTTATGATGTTTAGATTTTGTTACTGGTCCTAGTAGCTCCAAAACTACTTATTTATATCATGCTCCTGTGTTTACATTTCACTGTATCAGTTAAACTTAAGCTAGTTCACACAATGTGTCATCAGTATTTTGTGTTAGAGTGTTTAGATTTACAGACTCAATGACTTCAATAGAACTGCTCTAAATCTGCAGGGGCTGCAGCAAATCAAACGTAGTTCACAGACTTACATAGCAATTCACAGTCAGTTTTCTGTTCTTTGAATGGCCTTCTTTATTCTACATAAAGAATGCAACAGCTTTATTTTTTCCTTTCCTATTAAGAAAACCTGTCATCTTCTCTTTAGGACACTGTAAATGTATGAATTTTATCCCAGCAATCAAACACAGGGTTTGTATTTGAATTTCCAAATACTCTTTACTTACAGACTTCCAGGCATGTTTTTTTAACTTATCTGTCAGCATTGACTTAACTAGAGATTTTACTACTGAAACAAATTCAGGTTTGACAGAGATCTGTTGTATTTGCCTTATTAACAGAAAAGAACTAGTAAACCCATCTTGTTTACTCTTCAGAGACCCAACACCTACTACACGCAGGCTCCACAGCCCTGGGGCATCTGTGTTTGTACTCATCTAAGATTAAATCCTAATATTTGAACATCTTTGTTGCCATCATTCTACCACTGTTTAAAATTCTTTAAGAAGTCTCTCAAAGCACCCCTTGCGGCAAGACCATATGCCTATTTAATTGAAAAGATGCTGAGGCAAAGAGCTTGACTGTCTTGCCTTAGGCCACAGCTTTCTCTTGACTTGAAATTGCGTGCACCTTTCCACTACTCCCTTTGCATCAAAATTTGCTGAGTAAGGATGTAAGACTCGCCATCCTTATGCAGCAATTTGGAAAAATAAATAAAATAAATAAATAAATAAAAGCGAGGCTTCACCTTGTGAGAACATTCATTTTTCTTAGAGAAAAAGTCAGTCTCCTGCATACACTGCTACACGAATTTTCCTTTTCTCCTCTGTTCTCTTAGGTGTGATTCCAGTACAGGCATCTTTCCCCGTACGCAGCAGCTATTCCCATGCCAGCACCTCTTGCTGACAGCTAAAGCTTTAATCTCAAGCAGCAGCTCAAGCTTCTGCTTCTACGCCTTTTCTCCTTGGCCCTTCCCTCTGCAGGCTGGGCAAGAAGCCTGAGGCAGCCTCATGGCCCACCCTGCTTGAGAATCAGATTTCAGACAAAAAAAGCTTTGTTCTTGGGCACAAATATGAGAATCAGCTTGTTTGGGTGTTTCTAACTCTACTGAAGCTCCAGCCCTGGGTCATGTTGTGTTTCAAGGAGTCAGGGAGCTATGGAATGGCTGAGGATGTGTGGGGTTAGAAAAGCATGTGAGCGCATGTAAGCTCAGGTTGGTGGGGAATTGCCCTTATCTGTGTGTATTTCTGTTTGAGCAGACCTGCTGCACCCTATGTTTTAAAAAAATACAAAATAAAGCTCGTAGTTTCCATCAGCTCCCGGTTCCCTCTTCCCAACTGGAAAAAGAAACCACAGCTCTGAAGTTGGGGAAATTGTTGCACTAAGGTTTTTGCACCACCCCAGGATATCTGAAGTCTAACTATCCAGTTTCTTGAATATCTACATTCAGGCTGCAGCCTGACAAAATTAAGAAAACAACACCCTGCTACAGCCTGGAGAGGAGTTCATGAGAGAGGAAGGATTTGGGGATTTGCACTAGTGTTTGCTTTATTCAACAACTATTGTTCTAGTTTTCATATGATGATCTCACATTCAGATTTTTGTGTCATTTTTGAAAATATATACATTAAACTTGAAGGAGGGTTTTCTGTATTAGGATCATTCAAAAAGATAAAACCCTCTCCGTTTGGGCTATGTCAGAATTGGAAATGTTTAAATCTTCCAAATTTATGTTGAGAAAGAACGAGTCTCTGAGAATTATATTAATTGAATCTTTTTTTTTTTTTTTTCTTTTGAGGAAACCCACAAATATTTCATTAAAAACTCACAGAACCAAAGACAAATGAGAATTTTCAGAGAGTCTTCACTAAACTCATTGTGCTCATTTACAGGGGATTTTAATGGTCAAACACAGAACATTTTTGTGCCTCGGTACTACAGAAAGGTGCCAATAAATTCATCCACGTTGAGGTGAGTGCTTGAAAGCAGAGCCTACATTGACTTTTCCGCTGACAAGGTCTCAAGTACACACGCTGAGCTACTGCCAGACAACCGGCACATCAGCATAAAATACAGTGCAACCTGCAGTTGTGTGCAAGAAATGGAGCAAATAGTTGTGTGATTTAGCTCTTGCTCCTGTGGTTTAACTGCTGTTGGCACAGTTTCCAGCTGATTTAAAGCAAGCCCAGGTATGTGCATATGACCTGCTGTTGGAGAGCTAGCAGGTAGACGTGACCTCCTTCCTGCTCCTGATTACGCAGCCTCCAGGAGTCCTTGCCCACTCTCGTGATTTACTTCTGTCTTTTCACCAAAGCTGCATATTATTTTCTGCCATAGTAGTTCATAAATTTCATTCTTCTTGAACAGAACTATCTTCTCACACCCATATACCCTGCTATTACGATTGTTAGCGTTTCACTGTATTATTGTACTGGATTCTTTTTGGTTGGCTGGCACACAGAAATTTCTTACTAAATCTCTCTTTCCAGATATCATTATCTTTTGTTGGCTACCAAATTTGACTGCATTATTGTCAAATGCATATACTAGTTTTCATTTTCATTTCCTTGTGATTCTTTCTCTGTATAAAAGAATGAGAAGTATAAAGTGTTAACATGACTTCAATATTCCATTCCTTTAAAAAAGTGTGATTGTTAATGACTAAAATGCACAACACAAAATTATAAATGATTTTATGCGTGAGATCTTAATTAAAGAGAATATTGATTATTAATTAATTTATTCCAGATATAGATCTATAGTCTTGATCTATAAAGAAGTAGTTCTTGTAACAAGTATATTTTTAAGTTAGAAATGACATTAAAAAGAGATTATTTTTCCTGGTATTTTTTAGTTACCTTGTAAGAGGTAGCTGCTTGACACTTGTAAATCTGATGCTGTTTGTGATGCTTTTTATCATGCTATTGCAGCTCTCTGCTCAGGCTTCCCCCCTCCCCCCCCCGTCCCAATCCTACAAGCACTTAGTCAAATAAGTAATTTCACTGACATGTACACCTGACCTAAGATTCCAGACTCGTAGACATTTAAAATGCAATGGGGAGAAATCACTGTGTACAACCACACTTAGGGGAAAAAAAAAAAATATTGAAACCTTTCCCTTTAAAGTAAGAAGGGATATAAGAAGGGATATGGAACTGGAATCCTTTTATTCTGATCCACTTAGTAGCACGCTGTTTAATGGCTCTAAGTGATAGTGTACTTAAATAGTTAATTTAAGGGTTAATCCTCCTCTAAAAGTCAGCTAGGAACAAAAGCTGAAATGACTTTAGAAAGGGAGGGACAGGAGGAATTCTGACCCGTCTCTCTCGATGCTTTCCAACGAGAAACCACGAAGCGATTGAGGAATCAGTGCACGGCACGTGGATTAAAACGCTTCCTAGGAGCAGCTGGTACTGTACATTGCCTCAACCCTCGCTGAACTTTCTCAGTGAATACAGCAGCCTGACAGCCTGGCTTCCCCGCTGGGTGGATCCTGCAACTCCAGGAGGGAATGGCACTTCTTGTTTTTAATTAGCAGAGGTGAAAGGTGAATTAAAACTAGCTGTTTGGCAAGTCAGAGCAAGGGGCTGAGTCCTGAAGAGCACCAAGGAGGAGGGTGCTTGCTTTTTTTTTTTTTCCTCTTCTTTTTTTTTTTTTTTTTTCCCTCCCTCCTTCCCTGAATGAATTGCCTTGCAGGAGGGACTGAAAATACAGCTTCTTCCTGAATCCACTGGCAGAGTTACTAAAGAGAGCTCAAGACACAACACTGCAGAGTAACGCCTTGGAATGTCCTCGAACTTTATAAACAATTGCCCTAGGGAGGGAATATTTTTACATGACATTTGCACAGCTTGACAAATGGGGAGCCTGGGCTGTGTGCTACTCTGATGAACGCTGAATTTCCCAAAGAGATACCCCACAAACTGACCAAAGAGAGCGATCTAACTGCACTGGGAAAGTAGAAGTGGAACTTGGAGCCTTAAAAATACCCCCCCACCACAACAACCAAACAGCAGCGGTTAAGTGAAGAGCGCAAGAATTTGTTCTTGGGCAGGATGGCATCTGCCCAGGACCTTTTAATCCTGGCACTATATGGCTTGTCACTAGAGTTACCGACTGGATGTCATGCAACAGATACAAGGCAGCCAAGGTTACGTCTGTCTCATAAAGGTAGGTCAGAGTGTCAGGTTTTTAAAGACTTTATGCTCCTGAAAATTCATTGACTTCACGGAAAGTATTGCACTAAGGTTAAATTATGGTCCTTTGATAGGGTAAAATATTGCTGTTAAGAAATCTTGTGACTTGTTCCCTTGTACTGAACTGCATCCATAATGAAGTTTACTGAATTCAGGAAGATTTAAGGAACTTGCAGTTATGTTTTTAGGCTACTGAAATATTCTTCTACCTGAAAGTGTGATATATTTGCTTGTCATTCGGTTTTAGCCTTCATGCTGTAAGAAGGATGTCTGGTCTGTAATAAGAGAAATGGAGAAGATAACCTGAAATTATTGCTGAATAAATATAATCTTATGCATCAACTAACCCCTAAGTAATTAAATGTCTGTTTCAGTTTTAGAATTCTATCTCTATACAAATATAGCTAAGGCAAAAAGGCTGAATTCCTGTGTAACCATATGATTCATTTTCTAAACTAGCAAGTGTCATCACACTATAATTAAAATGACTAACTGCCAATGTAAGTCTGCTTGCAGTTTAACTGAGCTAGTTACCCAAAAGAAAAAAAAAATATTTATTCTGACATATGTATGTAGCTTACTTACAACATTTTTTATTATTATTTTAAATCATTTAAGTTTCAATTTACCTGAAGCCTGGACTATTCTTCCTTAGCTCTTTCAGAGTATCTCCTTGTTCAGTTCTGGACTGCATGTGATTTAAACTCCTTCCTATGATTTGGTTTTAATCCTGTGTGTATTTCAAAATACCTGTGCACAACCACGATATTTCAGTTCTCTGCGGCAGTATGTACATTTGTAGATTATGTACTTAGAAAGATGTGACAGGCAGTTATCGCAGTGAGAGTGAAAAAATGTTAAGTGCAAGATAACTCCATGATTGACCAATCAGAAATGTTTTTATATTACCTCTTATGCAAAGATTAAAAGAAAATGCCTTTTTGCTGACATAGTTGGGAATGAACAAATGCTAATTTACTCAAGAACATTTCTGTGGTTATGAAAGTGATAACTAAGCTGCATCAGTATGAAGCACATTAGAATACCTATTTTAAGTATGGATAAGATTTAAGAATTAGCATCAGCAGCTTCACATGTAGACAGCTTTAGTCTAAACAAGGTTTAATTGTGTTTTATATGGCAAGCTAAACTCCCAATTATAAAGAAAGGAGAAGCTGGATGGGATAATTGGTTTGAACGTCTTGCTAGGAAGCTACAAGAAATGGGGCTTGCTTTTATGGGGCAGTAAAAAAAGAATGATTTGTCATGGAAAGCTGTCTTGTAAGTAACAATTAATTGCTCTCAATGAAATGAATTATAGAATGCCTTTTAATATACAAACCACTTCTTTTTTAGCCTATGGTTTCAGGGTAGAGTAGGAACGAGTAACAAGTGCTGATTATATAATCCTTTCGCATCTTTTATTATTGAAAACATGCACTTAAACATGGATTTATTTCTAGGTATAATTGCTAAGGCTATCATTATTATTGGTATTTGTTTGCATGTGATGGGATCAGGGAGATGAGGAAAGCAAAGTAGATGAGGCAAATAGACCTACTGTTATGTTGGTTCAGGACTCCGGCTTAGCTGCCAGTGTTGGCAAGCTCCACACTACGGTGCTGCAACTATTAACTGCTTCTTTCCTTGCTTGTAGAAGTAATTGGTTTTCTGCTGGTTGGAATCAGTGTACATTTCACTGAATACTACTCCCGTTTTTAGCAGGGAGCCAGTAATTTGGCCACAGCACACCATAACTCTGATATCTTCAAGGAGATTTGAAAACATTCATTTTTCACAGAGGGCCAGACCTCCCTGGCCTGATGTCAGTTCACTCAGATCCAATGACATAGAAAGATCTGTCCCAATACTCTACCGTGTACACACACACATATCACCATCTTATATTTCACGTTGTACAATACCCTGTTGCATTTTTCACACTTATGAAATGTGACTGATTTTATAAGCTGTGTTACGGTCAGTTGAATGCGTGACCACATACCCTGAGTCAAAGGTTAGAAATGACATACCTGCCTGCACCCTGGGAACAGCTATTGTAATCCTCCCAGCCAAAAGAATGTAGTGACCAAGCATGAAGACAATGAGTAAGTGTCGTCGCTATATTCACTAATCAAACAGGAACAGCAGGAGGGTCCTTCATCTTAATTGCATTTACTCCAAAGAGAAGCTGCTGTGGGTACCAGCTAGTCACGGGGTGCTTGTGAAGAGGCGGTCTTTATCCTCTTTACAAAGCTGCTCTAGTCTGTCCTACAAGTTGCCATGTGGTACAAATGATGAAGCCCATATGTGCAAATTTTCAGTGCAGAGTAGCTGTAAATTAAGTTTGAAATTTCACTGTAAAGGCCCTGAAACACGAAAGTAAGTATTCCTCCTCCCTGCCTCCTTTTGTAGCTGTGGATGCTGGTGGTTTAGTTGGGATTCAGGCCATTATAAGATAGGCTAGTGCTGACTTCTGAGTTAACAGCTTCTATGATGAGTGTGATGAGGTCTATGTAAATGAGATTCTTATAGGAGAAGTATTTACAACTGGTTATTGTTATTTAAAAGAGCCAAGAGAAGGCTTGCACAAATTAGAAAAGGAGATTCTTTTTTTATAAATTCACAAATTCTCTTCTGTTTTTCCTTTAAAAGTGATGGTCAGTGAAAGTGTAGTGCACTGACAGTGAATGAGAACTTTTTGCTCTCACAGCAAACCAGGCTCCACCTGCAGCGCACACATGCTTCCAAATCCACTGCAACAAGACCAGGTCCTAACCCTTGCACAGGGAGGTCACCTGATGGATAGGAATACCACAATCCCCTTGCCAATTAAAGGATATACTGTGCAACCCTTGTTTGACTCTATGGCCATTTACTCAGCTTCAGTGGGAGTTAATGAAAGTCCTGCATTCTTGAACTACTGTTAAACTTGTCAAGTTAGTGCAACCTGTAATGGTGAATTTTGATAAGGTACGGAAAAATCTTAATTCACAGTAAACACCACATTTTACTGTTCCTTTATATGGGATTAGAATTAATCCTATAACCACTTAACAGTCATTTACAGTTCTAATGTCAGTTTTAGCAAGCTGAACTATATTTATGCCCAGAACTTGAAGGTGATTTCCTCAAACCATCAGCTTGTGTCTATCAGAAAATTTAGACTGCAATTAGTACAGTTTGTGGTATTAGTGGTGTGGTTGTGCTAAAGGTCAGTGTTTAACGATGACCAACGAAGACTTTATTAGGGGTAATGATGTGCTCCAATGGCTTGACGTTGATTTGTAGAGATAAAAATGTGTTCTCATTCATTCAGTATTACAGGGAAATAAATTTCTGTGTTATTAAGCTATAGGTTGACAACTACATTTAAAAATCATTAGCTCATTTTCCATATAGTACAGGCTCTGCCTAATGAGGTGTTAATGGAAGCCAAGCTTCAGCCCCTGTTCTTTATAGGCTGCTGGTAAAATTCGTTCTCAGTATCCCACAGTTCAAGTTCGCGCAATGGGAAATATATAATTAAGGTGAAATCAGCACACATTGCATGTTAAAAAGAAACTATTTACCTTAGAGATTGAAATGGACTGCGTTTCCAGAGAACAGGAGGGATATATTTATATAAGCCTAACAGAGCTACACTAGAAGTAAGTCGGCCTGAAGAGCTCGTGAAAGATGTAATTGTATAATTCAAGCATTACACATGGTTTGTGGTGTATTTCTAACTGTTCTTTTCTATGTTTGTGACTGTGGCAAAGAGCAAAGGTGACACAGTGTGAAAGTAAGATGTTGAGCCCTTACAGCGGTCTGTACAATTTTGTTGCCGCAATGGGATCTGGTACAGCCGGTTACACGGGGACGACTGCACACCTCGAGGGATATGTTTTCTATTTTGCCCATTTACATTGTTCCTGAGCGACCCGAGAGATTTCAGCATCACCTGATCTCAGGTACTGTAGCTACACAGTGGACACAGTTCTTGTCTAGAAAAGGTCTGGCTAAGTAGCAGCCGTGCCTGCCTTATCCATCCAAACGCCTCCCTTCCACCTACTGTGGGAACTGTTTGCTACTTGCTGGAGTGGAGCAAAGCTGCAGCAGGCAGAAGGAGCAGACTGAATTTAGAAAGAAATAATGTGGACTAGAAATTCATTCTCCAAACATAAATATTTGAAACAACAGCAACAGTTGAAGCTGCTTAGAGTTGAAGAAGAAAAGTGATATTTTCCACATTCATATATTGATTTTAATATGCAGAATGTGTAATATTAAAAAAAAAAAGTATAAGAATTTTGATTTGTTAGGGCTTGTTAATTATCTTTAAGGGCTCTTAAGGTCTAGTATAACATAAAAAGGTTTTCTTTGCCATTATCAGAGATCAACTTTTAGCACACCTACTTTAATATCATGATAATTGTGAATTAATTTTAATTAACAGTAAGAGTTTCATCATTCTTATCCACATAGAAAAAATAAAGTAATACTTGTCTGCAGATTTTCTTGATTAAAATTTAGTTTCTTTACTCAGAAATTTACTTGCAAAAAGAAATTTTATTTCAGGAAATGGTTTTGAAATTATTGTTTCAATTAATATTGTCACATAACCGTCTGTTTTCTAGCTAGGTGGCAGCAAATTTACCCCAAGTCTAAATTAAATAATACAAATATAAAGACTTTTTAGACAGGAATTTGTGATTTCTGAAGCAGGTAAATACATTTAATGCAAGTATTGCATTTTCAGTTAATAATCACCTGACCACATAAATCATGGCTAATTAGTGACTAGCCCCATAACCCACAGCTGAATCCTGACTGATTCAACTTCATACATGAAAGTGTTTTCTATGTTAATAGCTTTCCCTGCAATAGAATTTTGATTTTGAATGCCTGGGAAAGACTAATTTTCCTACCAAGGCAAGTTAAAATTCAAGGAAGATGTTCATGCATACTAGATAGAAAGCACCTTGAATTTATACAAAAATAAGGACTTGGCTTCTGATCACAGCTTATATCATTATTCCAGAGAAGTCTGTATAACAAAAAAGGACAGGTGATTATGTGTACGTGGCAAGCAGTCTCTTCTTGTTACCTAAATTCTCCAGGCCACAGAGAAATCAACACCAGTTTAGAAGTGTCTTAGGGAATGATATAACCGTATCTCCGGGCCATCCGTGGGGTGGAGAGGAGAGCTTTTCCATCCCTTCTCCTGCTGGACAGACAACTGATTCTTTAGCAACAATCAGAACAAGCCGTAGGTTTATTTTTCATCTGTCCCACAAGAGGTGACTGACAAGTTCAGGAGTGTTTCCAAGTAATCCTAGGGGACTTGCTCAGCAGGACAGGAGGGGGTTTGGCAGAGAATCCATGCTAGTTCCTTTCATATCTGCATTCTTGTTGACAAAGGCTTCTGTAAGTATTGCTGTAGCAGAACGCTGTAGCGGTAAGGACCACCACCACGGATGCAAGAAGCAGACTGTTTGCTGTGTAACATCAATCACTTTCCTGCCTTTGCCTTAAAGAGCTAAGCACCATCTGAAGGTGCAAGACCAGAATATCCTACATGCTGCTGCTTCTGTGCAGCTACCTCTCTGCTTTCAAAGTGATAACACCATCTGCTATTTTAAACTCTTCCTCGGATATCGTACTCATTATTTCGCTCAAAGCAAGTGTTTTATTTTACTTACACGGAAATAGGAGAAATGCTGTTTGCACGGTTTACAGTACATGGCGCAAGGCCTTTTGAGAAACTTTTGGTCAATAATTAGTCTAAAAGTGTGCAATGGGAATCCTAAATATTATTAAAATTGCTGCCCTGCTTTCCTTCATGTAGCTAGTCAAATATGATGAAATTATGACATACAGCCAGCGTTAATTAGAAAAAAGAAAGGTTTCTTAAAGAAATTCATAGCCTGCAGGGATAAAGATAGTAGTCTTTATTTCACAGAAGAAAGCTCTTTACTTGTGTATACTATTTAAAATGGTTTATGTCAGTTAGTTAACATTTGGCATTTAAATAATCAGTTAAGAATTTGTGGCTAAACATGAAAGAAAATGCTAAAAGAGAAAAACAATTAAAATATTGTATCATAAAAAATCTGTAGTGTTGTTTAATTATAATATCTAACTCCTGTAAAGAAAGAATATAAATAACGTTGAAGAACTTATGTTTGAAAAGATTTTTAAAAAATTCCATCTTTAAATTGATAAAAAATGTGAATTATCATCATAGAGTTTCAGTTCAAGGAACGGAATGATTTTGCTACATACATCAAAACAACTAAAACCATCACGATTCTCTCTGAGCATAATTTGAAAACCAAATATTTCCAAACTGTTGTTTCCTCACTTCTGTCATCTCACACCGGCAAATTCCTTTTTCTCTTGATCTTGGTTCTTCTAATCTTCCTCAAGGCTACAAATTCTTATTTTGGGAGAGAGAGTTCACCTTGTTAATGAATTCAGTTGAAGACTGACTTAACTGTTTCTCTTCTAATCATCTTCTGTTAGTTTTGATAAAGCTAAATATTGACATACTTGCAGTCATGCTGCATCCCTTTGGCAAACTGTTTTATCTTTTTTTTCTGTCCTTTCAAAACAATGTAAAACAAGAATGCATCACTATCTATTCAGTTGTTTCTTACACTGTGATGATTTCCATGCCAATAAAAATCACCGAAGCAAAAGTGTGTTGAGATATCGGTGGTTTTAATAAACAACATTACAAACACAAGCGAAGTTTGGGGTTGTTTTTTGGTTGGTTGGTTGGGTTTTTATCAGGGTTTCCCCGTGGCATTTCTAGACATTAGATCTTTTCAGATTTGTGCATCAGTGCCCTGCTATCAGGCACCTAGATACGCTGTTTAGCTGCATTGCTCTAGGTCACTATATCATTTTAGTGATGAATCTTTGTTACTGTTCTAGTCTCCTCTCATTCTTATTTTACCTGTAATTTGCAGGACTGCTAGAATACAATACCATGTCAAAGGTTCCTTTTACAGTTTGTGTGCAAGTATGCACAGGAGTTCAGTAACCACAAAGATATCAACGAAGTGATGCTTGCCAAAAATCATGGCCCCGGTATGACGCATAGACTGTGTGTGTAGCCAATAGCTGTAAAATTTGCATCAATCATGTAACTGAAAAATAATTTCTGAAATTGAGTCTCATTTTAAATTACTTTTTATTAGTCTCAGATGAAAAGTGATAATTGGTAGTTGGCTTTGTCATGTCTTGCTACTTTGTCTCAGTGTAGTACTTAGTGTGCTTTAATACCTCTTCTGTCAGTCAAAATCTGCTCAACTCTTACTAAAAATCAATGAGAGTCTTCCAGTTACATCTAATGACCTAAGATTTGTCCTTGAATAAAGAACCACATTTAAAACAAACTTCATTTGACTGGTTGAACTGCCATGCTTTTACCTCATACACCTCACAGTACAAAACCCATGCGACCAGGAAACGGCAATGCTCTCTGCCATGTTGTCTCCTCGCCTTCCACAGAGAAATCTGGTGCCATAGCACTTTCTGTAAATCACATACCTGTTACTGGTGGGTTTATGCTACTTAGATCTCCAGAATCATCTTATAGATTAAAATCTCATTTTTTCTTCAATGCTAAAAGTTAACACAAACGAAATCCATAATGGTTTAATGGCAAAGACTAATTTGCCATAAACATCCAACATATAGCTTCTAAAATTGTATTGCCATTCTTAGTTGAATATTCTTGCTATGAGTTTTCATATCAGAACCCTAGTTGTGAAGGACAGCTTTCCAGTCAGGGAAGGCTGTATGACAGACATGAGATTCTGATGTATATTCAATGTCAAAATACAGAAGAAAAAGAAGGCAAAAATTTCATTCATTATAAAAACCAAAACCCAAACCCAATCAAACAAAACCTGTTAACAAAAGACAGAAGAAAATAAAAAACGTCACTGACACCTCCTTATATACTTTTGGCCTGAGGCAACGATATTCATTATTTATAAGAATTTGATGACAGGCAATATACAGTCCTCTTTAGGCTACGATTGGGCAGTTAAGAAAAATAAGACATTTATGATCCTTGTGAAATCATGTTGCTAACATTTCTACTTCATCAGTACTGAAGAATTTCTTGGGTTAGGCAAGTTGCTCTTTCAGAGCAGCATGTGAAGTTTATCCTCTCTTTCTACTTCTTTAAACCCAAAAAGTGTATATACATACAAATGTAAATGCTTCTAGGCTAGATCCATCTAGTATGATGATGGGGATTTTTTTGTAAATGGTTTGCAAAATAATTTTCTAATCTAAGGAAGCAGTTCTTGGAAGACAGGCATTCAGTGAAAGACAACTTGACTCCTCTTACATCCTTAATGTATCTATTCTCTACTTCTGTGTTTATTTTTATCTAAAGGATTCCTGACTTCATACTGTGAAGCAATTTAAGCTTCTGTGGGGAGTCAAACAATGGGCTTTTTACTGTTGCTAAGTTTGCTTTATAGGCTTTTTCTGACAACACATTTGTTTAATAGGTCTAGTAAAACGGTGAATGCAGCTGTAAATATATCTTTTATTTGTTGATGTGCAATAAACATCACAGGGTTGTTGGCCTTTTCTTATTCTGATCTTCCTGACATTGGTGAAAGGAAATTGTACAAAATGAATGAAAAGTGCCTTACACTGATTGCAGAAAACAACAGCCCCCAAATACCTAAGGGTCAGTACCTTGTTTCTCTTTTAACAGATGGTTTCTCCCAGCAGTGTTACTAAAACTTAATAATAGTAAAATAATAGGTTGCTTGATGTGAGGGAATTACTCCAGATAGCACCATTCACTGGGGTCATCACTGAAGGTCGTTTTTCAGCCAGAAAGCTAAAGGTTAGCAAGTGTTGCTCAATTCCATGAGCTCCTGCAACTATTTATGATTAAGCTAAGTGCTTTCCCGTGGGTGTGTGCTAAAAGCCAAGAGTAAAGGAAAATAAACTCATTTCTTTATGTAATAAAAATTTCATCCCAGTTGACTGAGAATGGTATGATGCAAAGCTTGAAAATATGTGTTTTCTGGGAGCCCAGAGAGACATAAGCTGTCTTGGAGATCTTATTAATGTTGTTGCTGAAAAATGACTTATCTTTTTGTGCTTGTGTTTACATGCAGTAAGACATCGTTTTTCTCTTCTTCACTTATATTAGGCATGTCCACCTCCTTCTGCGTATTTTCAGGTTACACAAGCATCTGGGATAGTAGCCATTTCTAAACACAGTATTGAAGAGTTGTTAACGTATTCAGCAGGTTCAGTATTTATTATAGCTCAGAATCAGCCTGTAAACAGTTCCAAGCTCTTTACTGATTCCATAGTATTCCTTATTAAGGGACTGCAGCTTCTGTGGGTCAACATTCATACACTGCAATGGGTTATTTCAGTTCTAAGATACTTAAATTCTTGTAAATAAAGTGCTTTGGATTTGGAAAATAAAATAAATAGTTACAGTAAGGAGAGATTCTCCAACAACAGTTTTGAATGCAGCACGCTGTCCTTAAATTCTACTGCTAAATACATGAAATCTTTAATATAAAACCAAGACAGAGGCCTTATTTCACTGTTACTGAAGACAACAGCAAACCTCCCATAAACTTCTCTGACTAAAGAGTTGAGAGCATATTCCTTGTTCCTGACTTCACTTTCTGAAAGGGGTGATACATTTGGTTGTTGCATTTAACCTGCAAGTGTATTTTCTTCTCTCCTGAGTAGAGTAGGAGAACAATGTTCGGCTTAAACCAGAGACCTTAATTACGCTCAGATAAAAGTTGATGAGATGGATTTGGGATGAATGTCTGATGATATGTCTAGGACGTTACACATCTCAGTATAAAACCCTTTAACTGAGAATGACTTACTACAGAGTTTACAAGCTACAGCACTATTGCTTTGGTAAAGTGTAAGCGAAGATGTTAGTACCAAGTAGCGTGTCTTTGATCTGATAATGATCTGGAAGATGAGGACGAAGGCATGGTCACTTGAGCAGTGACTTGAGTAACCTATGTTGTTACCACAGCTGCTGGACACAGGTATCTCTGGACTACAGTAATGAGATGTGTTCTGCATTTGCTTCAGTTCAAAATACGCTGACTTTGTTTCAGCGTAATATGCTGATTTAGGTTAAGCATGATATGCTGACCAGTTAAGCAACTTTTCAGAACAGCTTAGTTTAAACTGACGCTCTATCGTATTGAAATAGTTGAGCCTCTCTCAGCTGCCTACCAGAGCTCACCTACTCCCTGGCCAAGAAGCAGTAATAAACTGAGGTTATGTACAAGCTGTTTAACTTCCTTCCACTGCCTTAGACCATATCCTAAAACTTTAATTCTATAAATACTTGATCACGTGTGCATCTTTAATCATACAACGGACTCCGTTGATTAAAAGTTGTTAGGGTTTGTTTGCAAGATCAAAATCTGAGGCACAGATTCTTTGTGGCCATCCCCGTAGTGTGATAGACTGAAACAATCTGACAAATGTTGTTCTATTTCACCTATACCCCAGGCATTACAAAGCAACACAAAATTCTGACAATTTCAATTTATGTGTATAACTTCATTTTCCTTTTATTCTTTGAATAAAACACTTAAGGCTTGAGATTTACAGCTGTCTATGCTCCTTTTTTACAAGGAAAATAGTATTTTCATAAAAAATGCTTCTTTGATGATCTTATAAAGCACTATAATATGTGTGGATATTTGTCATTTAAAATTGTGAAACAGATTTCACAAGTGTTATATGTAGTTTCTGTAATTTTCTTGAGGCAGAACAGCCCCTTACTTTGTTAGAAAAGGCAACAAATTACTTCATAATATCAGGTTAATGGATTGGATTTTTTTCTTGTGGTTTCACATTTACTACTTTAAAGTGTAATAACACTAAAACCCTTGAGCTGTAAAATTAGATCTCTGGGCTGTTGAAAACTCCTTGTACTTTTAATTTAAAAGTAAAAGAAAACAAAAAACTCAATGCATGGAGATTTAAAAATAATAATAACTGAGGTTTATATATTCTTGTGAAAGAGCTCCTGAAGTGTGCTGTGAATTTGATAGTAGCATACAAATGGTTTCCCTTGGGATTGTTGAAAGGTAAGAAACATATTGATATATACTGGTACCTGATACTGCATTCTGGGAGTGTTGCAGGACCCATGGGGAATATCTGAGAGTTAGAGTTGTCATGTCTTAGCATGTTTTAGATTTAAAATGGTATAAACTATAAATTAACACAGAGAAAACAGATCTCTAATCTATGATGAAAAGGTGCTCCAGAGCTTTCCTGAATTAGTCATACATTATATCCATGACTGCAGTCCTACTGCAACCTTGTTGGTGTGGCTTGGCTTCTCTACTTAACTCTTCGCAACTTGGATGTGGATTTCTGTGTAAAGTCTGTCCCTGTATTTTTTCTTTATAAGTGTTTCGTCCTTCAGTCTGTGAAGTCTGCTCTTGCCAGATATTGTCATTTTGAAGGTGGAGGTTAGCTATTACACCGGCCACCTGAGTCCCATACTTCTGGTTGTAACTATATTACAGTAGCAGTAGTGTTTCTGTTGGCATCTTTGAGTTCTGCAGTTGCTTCCACAGGGATTATAATAATACTGATACTACTTAGTCACTACAGGATTGTTTTAAAAATCCATCTGAGAGCACTAAAGGATGGGGGTAGATCCTGAGAGAAGCTTACATTATTGGATCAGAAAGTCTTAAGGCTGACCTCAATGTTGTGATTCGACGAGACTTATTTTTAAATAAGTCCCTAAGCTAAGCTGTTACTGATTTTTATACTTGTAAAGACCTTACACCTGCTGAAAATTTAGATGGTGAGCCTCAATAGAGACCTCACAACTAATGGTAGCTATCTTTCATGACGAACTCTAGAGAGCTGACTTGAGGCTTGTAGAAATTATAGTATCCATAAAACATGTCTGTGTGCAGTTTTAAGCAAAATCCTTTTATAATTAAAATATTTCTTTTGGGAAAGAAGAGTTACTGTACTTTTCTGTGACTGAAAGTTTTTCTGTCAATCTGATTGTACCACCAATAATATTTCAATAATCTATTAGGTTTGAGAAAACCTGCGTTCACTTTGAAGTTTTATGAAAAACTTTCAACAAGCTCCTGGGATCCTCAAATTTTTAAGCCTTGCTAGATTTCATATTTTTTTTTTTCCCAGTAGAGTTATCTAACCTAAATGTAAGAATAAAACTTCCTTTCAACTACCTATTGTTTTGCCTAGTTAGACTGAAATATTCTGAGCAGCACGACACCGTAAGAAATTTTAACAAGGACATGCCTCAATAGAAAGCAATCATTAAAGCAGAAAATAAGCTAAAAAGTGGAAGAAATGTATTCTAGCCTCGTACATGCTTATATGTCAAGTCCCTTGAGCTTTTTGCTTGCCCATACTGGAAATGTCTGAGATCTTTCTCTCTTTGTCACTAGGGTTTTTCGTATCTCCAAATCTTAACAGATCACTTAATCCTTCCAAAGTCATACTTGCCTTTCCTCATAGCTAATGTGTTCCCACTGCAGCACACATAATGGTATGCTGAGCGCTAAAATCTCCCTTATAATAACTGTCTCTCTCTCATGAAACCTTCCTGGCACTCTTCATGTTCATTAACTGCTTTTTTAGCTCCCTATGTAAACAAATGTAACAAAATTATGATTGCGTCTACATGTTTTCTTTACCAATCAGCTGTGTGTACTAATTGACCAGTTGCCTGCTGACTGGATTAATTGGATTATTCTTCCATTTATTTCAGGCATTAATGGAGTATTTAAATTTCTTAACTATTGATTTTCAAGAAACTTGGGAAAACTTGATGGTTTTTGGACTGCCCTTACTCCTCACCCTTTTCCCAAGAAATTTGAAATTGGTTATAGGGGACAAACTGCTAAATGGATTGTGTCACCAATAAGCAGAGTGATCAGAAAAAAATATCGTTTTCTTCGGAAATTAAATTTTGTTTTCATCACAAAAGAATCAAATGATCATTACTATCATCAATCATCAACGTCTCTTTAGTCCTTCCAAACTGGCTTTTCTGTAGTGAATTCAGATAGCCCTCTATCAATTTGGTGGCAATGCAATTGTCTTTTCCAATAGTTCCTATGGAAATCTCAATCTTCTGTGTTGCTGGTCACTATCCCTAGGAAGTCCAGCTGATCACCAAAGCACCATATAAGGTGACAATATCTTCTTATCACATGAGTCAAAGACACTAGGTCTGATTTCCTAAGGTTTAAAAGTATTAAAAGTAATATATATGCAGGTTGTTGGGTTTCTTGTCCTATATCGGCAACCGGGCTCAGCCCAATGAATGAGTATTTGGAAGAGATGTTCTCCGGCACTCCTTGTTTGCAGATTGGTTAAAATTATAATCATTGCCCTTCCCTGTAGAACTTTGACACAAACTTGTTCCCAGTGACGTCTTGGAGACATTCACGTATGTGGAGCTTTCTAGAGAGAGAATGTTAAAGTAAGAAGCCAAGGAGTGAGGATTGTCCAGGTCAATATAGTGTTAAGGGAGAAGAACATCTGGAAAACAAAGGCCATGTAAGTTCTATATGGCTGTGGAAGATGAAAGAATTCTTGCTAGAAAAACATATGAACTGGATATTTTGCAGAAGACCAGATAGCTAATCTAATGACACAGGGCTTTTTTTAATCCGAATCAATCCCACTATATCAGTATCAGCTTGTTTTCACCAAAAGACTTGGTAATAAGAACACTGAAAAAAAGAAAGCCTATCAGGCTAGCTGTGGCAGCATGTAGAAAAGCAATATTTTAAATAAAATCAAAGGGTATCGGAGCATATTCTAATTTAGGAGTAACAATAAAAATTCTCAGTTTATTTTACATTACTTTAGATTGTGACACTCCCAGTAATCAACTATTAATAAATTGTTTCACATTGTGCAAACAATCAGTTGTGTTTATCAGTAAACTCCAAAGGACTTAAGTACAGCAGTATTTTATTTAAAGTACTTCAAAAGACTGTCAGGTAAGTTAACATTTTTCATATTATAGACGGTGCTGCAAATACATTCCAAAAATTGTAATGTGCCGCCTAAACTAAATTTCTTCTTAAGCTGTTGCCATTTATTCTTTGACAATTTTTATCTAGATACTTTCGATTAACTCTAAAATTTGTAGATAGTATAGAAATAGAAAAACGAGTCTTTTTGTCTCTCACATTCCAGAAAGAAGAGCAAAATTTTTGAACAGAAAATGGCAGGTCATTTCTAGTCTCTACAAGAATGCTTATTTTTCCTAGCAGTTAACTATGTAATCCACAATTTCCATAAGAAATTTTAGCAATGCTGAGACTTCCATACGAATAAATGGTGATACAGCATTTCTCTTTGAAGTTCTAGATACAGAAATCTAAAGATTTTTAAGAATATAAATATTAGTTTTTAAAAATTATATTATTCACCACTTCAAAAAATTCTTGGAAACAGAAACCACAGATATTGGAAAGAATGGACAGAAAATTGAAAGAACTTTGCATCTATTTCTTGAAATATTACATGTTTATGTGGAAAGTCTGATCCTCCATTTTTCATTTGTCTTTTTCATAAATGTCAATAAGTCCTAATAACTCCTTAATACATTATCAGTGTTTTTAAGTGGTACATTTTCTCCAGGACACAGACTTATCATTATTATTTGAAACAATTATGTCTTGAACAAGTGCTTGCTTAAGTTGTAGTGGTGAGGAAAAGCTTCAAGGAAATGTTCAGTTGCTCATTTATGTCAAGGTGCTCCAGGTGACACACACCTCCTTTTGCAGACTGTTTATTTGTTTTGAGCTGTTCTCCCAGTTTCACTGTAGCTTTACAAAACACAAACACAGGACGCAGGAACACAATCAGTTTGCAGTGGATTAGCAAGTCATGTGGCATCTGGTTGCACATTCATGGCCTGCAGCAAATATAAATTAAAGCAACTTCATAGAATCATTGTAATTTGGGACAGAAATTACTTTGATTCTGAGGCATCCAGTTATCACAAATCTATTGATGCATTTAAACTTGTCATCGCATCATAACTTGGTCATGCACCAAATACCCATCAGTTCATGTGTCACGGTTGTCTTCTGCTGATGGGCTGTTTCTTTCTTTAAATTGGCATCTACTTGATGAAAAAAACAAAACAACAACATTAAGACACATTTATAATTCATTTTCCTGATTCTTTGAGGTCCAGAAATATGTACGATTGGTAATGTATTTATGTTATTTCAGCTAGCAATGCAAGGCTTTCAATTATCTTTAAATTATTTTGTTCTTTTATATTTTATTTTAGTGTATGGTTTGCTTTTGATTTTGAAACTATTCTGATGTTTCACGTTATAAGCTTATTTTTGCTCTCCTTTTATTTATTTTTTTAAAATATTATTCCTCTTCCAAGAGAGCCAAATCTTATTGTAATGTGGTCACTGTTACTTAATGTTTCAATTCTAACTACTTTTTCAATTTTTGAGTGAGATTCCCTGTGATGTGTTCCAAAAAAACTTATTCGAAGATGGAATCAATTAACATGCAAAATAAAACATCCTTGACTGATTTCTTTATTATACCAGATATTCCATTTACAAAAGAGGTGTTATTCTTTCCTGCGGCTTCACTGATCTAGGCCAAGACTGTACTATTATCATCCTCTTCAGCAGTACTACCATATATTCATGGTACTCTCCATGTTCGCTAAAGCCAACAGTTTAAGAAATAAGTACATTTCTTGTATTTTAGAATATATTCACTTTTTTTCAGATGTTGAATTTATTATGTAGAGGTTCTTGATTGTAGACTATAGCAGTGTTTCTGTCCATTCTTGTCTCTTGCTCAGTTTAGGGGGATAAATAAAAACTTACAACTTTATAAAATCAGACGAGTTTCTGTCTGGTCTGATTTTCTTGAGTGGATCTTCCTTTTAACTCAAAGCAAACGATTTACTTTGAGTTACTAAACCAATTTAGTGCAAAATAAAACAATTGCAATGAGTTATTTTAGTAAAACTAAAAACTCTCGTTTATTATTTAGCATAATTTTTATTTAAATCTAAATAAGGAATAAACTTACAAAAATGAGTTGTTTAGTATTGGAAGATGCGGGATGTTGACAATGTCATAACTGCAGCACAGCATTGAAGCACTACTGTATTAGTATTTCTGGTAGCTTGGTTGACAAAAGCTATCAGTAGTAGCAGACCTTTTCATTCTCTATTAAACCTTTTGTTTCCTTGTAGAGATTTGTAAGGAAGTTTAAAAAAGAATTAAGTTGTTCTTAAATAGATCTTGATTGGTTTAGAAAAATATTTATGTAACTAAACAGTAGAAATACTGGAAATAATTAATTATGGGTTTGATTATCAGTCCTTGCACCTCTTATGATTTGGGATTCTTGCAACGCCATAGGCTTGGGAAAAATGGTTGGAAAGTTTTCTGATGGAAAAAGACTTGCGGTGTTTAAACAAACATGCTCAGTTTCAACCCAAATTTTCAGTCAGCTGGAGAAGATATCAATAAATCTAACGGATGCGTATTTCAGATCAACAGTAATTATAATGCTAGTAACCTAGTTAGAAAAGGAGCTACCCTTACACCTTTTCTAACAAATTGTCTATTATTTAAAACATTAAATCTAAGACTAGAACATATTTATTCATAGTGAAATTTCTTGACTTTTGGCTCCCAAAGCTGATGATGTTTTTCAGAAAGAAAATTTATTTTAATTTGTTCCTTTAAACTTCTTCTGTAACTTGAAAAAAGTCTAAAGGATTGCAGTAGCAGTAAGATGATTGTTAACTCTGAGATATGGACAAACACCAGCTGATATTGTAGTTAAAATTTTAAACTTTTGATCTAAGGGTAAAATTTATACGGTTAAATTAACAGATTTAATTTTTGAGCTACTGTTCGGGTTATACAGATTTTACAGCAGATAAAAACTTCTTTTCTGTCCTTGGATAATCTGGAAACAGAATGACATAATCAAACAGAACAATATATCATTCATGACTACTGAATAAGTAGCATGGTTTTGTTTTGCCAAGCTGAGGATTTCTCAATTGAATAACCTTTTGTGCCAGTTTCTGTGTTAAAAGCGTACATTTATTTGAACAAGGATTTATAATGATGACTGATGATATAAGAATATGTGGGATTTGTTCTGAGTTGTAAAAATCATTGCATAATTAATTCAGAAATATTCAAAGAATAATGCATTGTGTTCTGTGTAATTTTAAAATTAATTTGTCTTTCAGCTGATAACCAGATAGTTCTAGAGAAATATTCTATAAAAAAAAAAAAAGAGAGAGAGAAATGACAAGACCTCCCTTACCTACAAATATATCCTATTTATATTAATTTTTGTATGCATTAAGGTCAGTTGAACAAGATTAGAGCTGTACCTCACGTGCTGAAGCTCAAGTTCTGCATATTCTCTGAACATGTGTTTGGGACTGCTGCGACAGTATCTTCTGACTTTTTAGTACTTTAATTGGCTGAGACTCTGATCTTTTCCAAGTTTTGAGGGAATTTGTGATTTTGGAAGCTTAATTCGTTTTGTTTTTACTGCATCCTCAGTGCGAAATCAGGACTGAACTAGCTCGTATACCACAGCCCAAGCTGGGCTTTACATTTTGTTTTAAATATTCTTAAACTTAGTCTTGGGTTTCTTGTACCAATGAGAACCAAGTAAAAGCCCAAATTAACAGTGTAGTGAAGAAGTGCAAGCCTTTCAAATGTTATTCCTTTCTTTCAGTTCATGGCTGATTAAATCTCCTCAAGGTATTGGAATTATGATGATGAATTTATTTAGGCCCTGGTGGTTACTAATCATATTCAGGCTGAATATTCCCTTCTGAGTCATAAAACAGTATGACTAAGTAATTATTCTAGGTTTTTGTGAATCCACACCCAGTTGTGTAAGATTCTATAGAGTTTTTCCGTAATGGCTATCCCTATATCCTTATAGTTACGTGCACTTAGGATCTGTGGTTGCACCCACGCTAGAAAAGAAATAGTTTGTGAGCATCCACTGAAATAATCTCAGGGGACCAGGAGGTAAGGAAAGGGCGAAAGTCATTCCTTGCTCAGTCCCACCCCCTCAACAACAACAACAAAAAAACCAAACAAAACAAACCACAATCAAAACCAATCCCAGAACAACAAAAACCTCACCACCAAACCCAACCACATCTGAAAAACCACTGGAGATTGATTCAGAGTGGTACAGATTCATGTGTCAAAATTGGGTAAGGCTGTGACACTGTGACACATTTCTTCTGCCGTGGTTTCCTAAAATGACCTCAGCAGGCTTTGTGCTTATTCACACCCGCGCCGTCTACATGCTACAGCCAGAATCACGATAGATACGCTATTCACGTCTCGTAGTGAGAATAAACGTTCTCGCTGTTTATAGGGTGCAAGTCATCAGGGCAGAAAGTCAGAGAGCAGCCACTGAAGATTTTCTTGCAAACTAATAGATCAATATTCGTTTCATCTTGACCTGTGTTAGCAGTATCTTTACACACTGTCCAAAGTTGCAGAGTGAGACACTCTGATGAAATGAGAGGTCTTTCCAACCTTTCAGATATGTAATAAGTGGAACAGATAGGTTGTCTTTCTCAGTAGACTTGACATGAGGACAAAGTTCTTTACTGACAGGGTGATTGGCCATTGGACTGCACTGACCGGGGACGTGGTGGAGTCACCGTCCTTGGAGGTGTTTAAGGAGAGATTGGATAAGGCTCTTAGTGCTGTGGTGTAGTTGACAAGTAGGAGTAGGTGTTGGGTCATAGGTTGGACTCGATGATCTCAAAGGTCTTTTCCAACCTTATGATACTGTGATACATTTAATCTAACTGAAGTGCTAATTGTAATTCTATGAGATCATAATTCTACATTTGAGATGGAAATGATATTTTCTTGTGGAAGAGATCTCGTGGCTGAAAGCTTATTGCTTTTGTCCAACTGTTCAGGCATGAGAAAGTGTAGCCTGTTTGTTTTCCTTACTTACATTCTAGGAAAACCATAAATACACTCTATAACTACAATGTAGGAAATTACTGATTTTAAAACTAGTTATTAGCAAAGATAATAGAACTCTCCAAAACAATTACTTCGTTGAAGTGAAAACCAGAACAAAGGGCAAAAATGTTATGAAATATCACATATTTGGATAATTTATCTAAATATATCTGCTCTTTCCCTTGTTTCTTTTTACTCTTCTAGTTATAACTAGAATCAGAAATGGAAGTGTGAGAATATTCTAGAGGAGGGTACAGACTTACAAAAAATCTCTCAGATATTATTTCCTTTCTATTTTATCCCATCTTAAACCAGGCCAATAACTCTAAAGTTCTTACATTGCTTATTTTGCACTTGGGAATACAGTCTGAAGTAAGCACGTATAGGAATAATTGTCTATTTGGAAGTGCTGGAATGGAAACCAAAGTTGCCTTTCTGTATACAGAGTTGGTCATCTCAGACCTGCATGCGTAAGCACATTGAAAACAAATTTCAACTGAAGAACTATGTTGCATTATACTGCTTTATGCTTTGACAGAATCTGACGCAAACTTAAGTGTCAAGTTCTTACTTAGCATGATAAATACAATTTTTCAGAATAGCTTGGTTTTTACACTGCCTTGCATTTAACAAGGAGATGTAGGTTTCTATTTACTTTAAACATTATGCTATTATTGTTATACTTATAAGCATTAATTCAAATAACAATAATATCAGCAGAAAATATTCTGGCTCATCTCTGATAGTTTCACTGTAGATGAAGCAGATTGTGCGTGTGTTATGTATCTGTACATTTATTTTCCTTACCGATATACAGTTTGACTTATGGAAAATTGCTGAAAAACAATGAAGGAGATCTTATGAATTCTTTACACAGTCTTACTAAAGCTGTACATTTGATTAAATGAAAACATAAATACTGGTATAGGTTCATAATGCATCTTTTTGAAAGTTATAGCCATAATAAATACAGATATAAAATAATTTTATTGTAAAAACTTTCAATTTTCAGTTTATATGAAAGATCTTTGGAGACAAAGTCCATTTACTGCATAGGTCTGATGTGAACACCTTGTCATTTATTGTTTATTTCTTATAGTGTTTTGGATTTCATAATTAAATGAATATAATATCTGCTGCGTTCATTTAATATTTTATTTTGCAGTGTGTTATTTTGATATTTACATAGCATGACATCTGTTTTCCCACTCAGTAGCTTTATAAGTTGTTTTTTGGTTTTGTGACTATATCGAAATCTAAGGCTACTATTTGTAATGCTTGTATAGCTAAATATTATATTTCAATACCATACCTTGGTGTTTAAAGAAGGCTTCCTTGTCATTTTAATACTACTTGAAGTTCTAAAGCCAGGTTCCTTAACCCAAAGGGACTGTCTGGAAAATAGATGAACTGTTATAATACGGAGGTCAGCATATCTTAGCTGAGTAACCTTTGTAGTTCACTCTGACAGGAAGAGCTATTAACAACTTTGTCCTTCTCCCATCAGTAAATTCAGACTTTCAAAAGACGCTGCAGACTACTCTACGGCTTAAGCAGCAAATCTCATGTTTTCAATTTTCTCTTCAATACTTCAATTTTGAGTAGCCTGCAGGACACTGAAACCTTGGATGGAGTGTAACAATCGCCGTTCGCCACGTGTAACTGAGAAGCAGAGATCCCTGGTGTTTCAGCTTACTGGGGAGCAGACCTATGTAATATAGCCAGTTTCCTGAACTATTAATTAAGTCTAGGATAGAGTTTTCTACTTCACTGTAGATCAGTTGGACAGTTTATCATGCCTACAGATACAAAAACCCCACATCTGTCCACATCTTGTGGAGCAATATTTTTTTCACCCTATATATTGAAATAACATATGTCTTTCACCAGCAGGAAGTCCTGTTGTTCGCCTGCAGTGATAAGTAGCTACATTTATTCAGAGAGAATGTGATGTTCACAGCGTAAAAAGGCTGTCAATTTTCCTTTTTTTCCTGCTCAGTGTATTTAGTTGACCAGCTGAATTCTGCTGGAACAAAAGAAATTGTAATGCCTGCAATCTTCAACACAATCATCCAAAAGTGGTGCCTGCGGAGCATAAAGTCAATATCAGAATTTGAAAGAGTTTGTTTAGACGATTGTACAATGTGACTTGCAGCAGCAATTGTTTCAATAAAAGTGGGTCTTGTCTCAACCTGTACATCTTGATTGATTGTAAAAAAAGATGTTTGGGCAATTGTGCAATAATAACCCTTGAGAAAATTTTGTGCACACCTGGCTGTTTCTATGATCTTTCTACATAAGAGAAACGTGAAAAGTCTGAGACAAACTGAGCAATCTAGCTTATCTCTAAGTATTGGTGTAAACATGTTTTCACAACTTCTGTGTGATAAATCAGTGCAAAGTTTGCAGCCGCACAGTCGGAATCAGGGCTGACAATGACAGTGATAATAATTTTACTCTTTAATGAATGCTATTATGTAAAATGAGTCTAATCTGCACCTGGCATTTCAATCATCATACATACTTCAAACACCGTTTTTCCTGAAGTGACTACACATTTATTCACACAGCAAATATTTCAATAACGTCACACTTTTATTCACTCTGAAAGAACACTTTTCCAATTTGAGATACTGAACACTGAAGGAATTAAAATTTTCCTTGCTGTGGTACATATGCATAGGTTTCTACTCACACTTTCTCTGCTTACACAAGGTACTGGGGTTTCCCAATACTCAGTTTTATTGCAATCAGACTACCTTTACCACTCAATGTAATTACTGGATTAGCTAAATTGACTCAAAATGGGATTTGCAAGAGCCAGTGGAGGCATTTTCTCGGTCTGTCCTGATGTAACCAGGAACAACATCTTCTAAAGGCTGGCATCTGCTTAACATTTCCACAGTCTTGTATTGAGGCAATCTTCACACCTGGCTAGCAAACACGGTGTTGTGCTTATCCTTTCCACTTAATCTTTAGCCTCTCTCATGAATCCAACAAGGAATGATGTATTTGTTAAGTTTACTAATGGCTTGAGTCAGTAAAGTAAAGCTGAACTCTCCATTGTCTTAGATAATGCACAAATGTATATAAAAAAAAAAGGAAAAAGAAAAAAGGCAGAAAAATAAAGCATTGTAAACTCATCTATTTCCAGTTTAGACGAAAGTGCCTAAACACCAATTAGAAACTCCTGCTGCCTACGCGGAAGACTGTTTCACAGCTATTGGAGCTAAATTATAGGCTACGAGGCTTTTGAATTTCATGCATAGACTTTCCATGTGTAATTCATGTGTAATTTTACTTCTATCTGTATCTAGATAAATGTTGAAAACTGACCTTGTTAATTGACATATGTGGAAATACTATATGTGTATTCAGCTGCATACTTTTATTTAGTCTTTTTACCTGATACGAGGACACTATTCTGGGTTTGGGTCCTCATTATACATATTGGTTAAATAATGTTAAAGTTTTCTCAATAAACATATATGTCTAAATACAAATACTTATTTATAGTATATATGGCATTTCCTATGAGAATATCTCTGGTGCAAGAAAAAGCCTTTTCATGTCTCTGTTGAAAGCACAGGCTGTACTGTGTGCAGGATCCAGATAGATTGTTACAATCTTCTCTCATATCCTTCGAATTTATAGGACATTTCTTATTTAGCATAATTCAGTCCAGCTCTATTGAATGCACAGGCATGTGCAGGCTTAGTGCAATTTCACTGTCAATAGGCTTCTAATTTATAAAGGCAGTTCTGACACCCTTTCATCACTAATGTTCAGTTTTCATCTAATGCGCTTTTTTTTCATTGGACTTTGAGCAAACACATGAAATATATAATTTTAGCTGCTACTGCATGCCTGAATTTAAAAAGAAAGAAAAAAATGTAGGAAGTTTTATCCTTTAAACCACAGCATATTTTTTTTCCGTCCTCAGGGGAAAAAAATAATTTTGGTCGAAAAGGATACTCTGTTATGTGTAGCATAATGTTTTCTCTGACTTTAATGGATTTCACTGTTTTAGAAAGCACTGGAAATGGAAAACTTCAGACAGTAAGAACTTAAATTGGATCACATTGCTTTTATTAAAAGCAAAAAAAAAAAAACCCTTAGAAAAGTTTTAGAGCAGAGACAAGCATAGTTTCAGCAGCGATCCTTTCTTTGAAAAGAAACTTCCAGGATATATTTTCTTTAGAAACATAAGTCAGTACGCTTAATTAACATTCTCAGAGGTATTTAATAATAAGCAATTAGCTTTAAACTGAGAGAAGCATCTGTCACTTTAATAGTTTGCATAAATCTCAGGACTCTACATGCATTCAGTTTTTATAAAGCATGAATGTAATTTGATATTCGATATAACAAATTAAGAACTTTCTAGGATCCATCCAGCAATACGTTAGCATTTTTAACGCCATTCCTAATTATGCTCTAAATTGAAGTTGTGCATACACAGATACAAAACTGCAAGTACAATGTGGCTGGAATATCATAGAATTTTAACAAGAGATTCCACTCAGTCTATTTGCACTACTACTAACCGTGTTAGCAGAGCCATCCCTCCAGATTAACTGCTTTGTAAAATATAAATACTAGTATGAATTGATTTTGAAATTATTTGTGAAAAGGATATTTTGATGGAGAAGTGAATTCTTAATAGAAAAATTTTACCTTGTTTTAATGTAACTATTGTCTCTATCTTTAAACACTTGACTACTCCTCCTACTAGTGTCATTAAACACTCAGATTCTTGTTTGGCTTGAGTAGATTATAACTAAAACCAATATAACCATGAATATATATGTAATTTGACTGTACATGTTCGACTTTATTAATGAAACATTCACGTTAGCTTACATTTTCAATGAAGGCTGTGGCATTTCAGGGACCAAGACCTTACCCAATCCATTTAAATACCTTCGAAAATCCTACCATTGACTATTGAATTCTCCTAATGGATAATTTCTGAAAATACCCTTGCACTTCTCACATTATATTATAATAATATAATGTAGCCCTTCGAAATATGCTTATCTTTGAGAAGGAGAAAAATAGGCAATTTTCAAGTGACATTCACAAATTTCTCAAATAAACCAGTTAAATTTTTTATTATTATAAGTGCATTTCTAACATTTTGCTACATGTATAGCAGTTTAACAAAATATTTAATTAATTAACTTCTTGTGAGAAAAGTATAAAAAAATTCTTGTAAGAAAATTATGAATTATGAAAAGATAGCTATAAAAATGACTATACTTGTATCTGGCAACATAATCTAGCATAACCTATTTCTTAGTCTCCTTAAAATGTTTTACATATATATTAAATTATATTA
>VWPV01012813.1:0-20311 GCA_013389885.1 Geococcyx californianus
TGTCCTTGTGGTCCAGCCCTCTGATCACATTGGCCCTATGGAAATATAAAAGTTCCCTTTTAAGGACTTAGGTGCCACGAGGCCTCATCATCTCACAGGCCTGCTTGATGGGAATTTGAAATATTAGATATTTTGTTTTCAAAAAAGCTTTTATGGGTTTATGCATATTTGGTTTTCAACAATTTGATCCAGAATTTTTCCCTAAATCAAACCAGGCCAATATGGCCCTAAATTACAATGATTCAAGTGCTCCTTTAGGTCCCCTTTTAGACAGAAATTCCATATTCATTTTTACAAAACTCTAAACCACTTCTCTTAAGCATTTGGCTTCATGAAGCTGGTCATTCATGATTCAAAGCTTTGTTCAATTAGTTACTTGAATATCAGTGGTGAATTTCATCACACTTGAATACACCTCCGCCATCTCACTGCTATTTTTAATCTTGCAGCTGAATTTGTCCTGTCTTCTGTTGTAGTGAAGACAATTTACATGAAAATTTATTGCCTTTCTCCTGTGTATGACTAGATGTTCAAATTTCACTGCCTGGGACAGCCCCATAACTGTACAGCTTTAGAAGAGAAATATAGTAGAAAAAAGCTTATGCATTATGACATTCTCATGTGACAGATTTGCAGATTACAGTCTCTTTTGTCTTGCTTGTCCTTTGCTTTGTGGAAAGCAAACAGTTTGAGTCAATGAAGTACCACTCCCACAGAGCAGAAGAGTATTTACCAGGAAATTTTCTGTTTGCCAAAGTAATTTTTCTTTAATATTCCATGTTGTACGACAAAGACAATTTTTCATCTGCTCCAAGAATACTTTTATTTTCAAGCAACAGATCACAAGCTCTATTCAGCTTATCTAATAAACAATTTAATGTATATTTACCTTAAAATGATGACATCATCTGAAAGCTTGAATTTAAGAGCAAAATTACAACTCCTTTCCTTCATTTTCCTTTCTAAATCTTCCTTTTCTTTCATTGTCTCCTATTCCTGTGTGAAAGGCTTGAGCAAACACAGCAAAAACCATGTGGAGAGACAACAGTTTTGGTCAAATGTGTGGGCCAAGGTGAGGGACAGGTAGTTTGGAGGGAGATTCAGTGTACGCCTTCAGCTTCCCAATTCTTTATTCAGTCACCTCTCATATTATGACCTCTCTCGAGTCCATTTGCTCTGACCAATTTGGTCAGGCAAAAACTATTCAAGCAAGAGATACAAACCATAAAGTAATTAATTTATTGCTTTATGATTTTTATTATATGCAAAGGTGGCTACAGTCTGACAAGTTTTGAGGCTGTTAGGCTAATGACTCTGCATACTTTCGCTGATGAGGCAGGAACGGAGGGGACTGGTTGCCCCCATTGGCTTATTAGAGTGGATCCCCAGTGGTGCTGAGATACCAATGTCCACTAGCTTTGTGGACACCGATGCCTCATCCAAAACCCTGGTGATTCCCATATAGCTCTTGACCTGCCTCCTTGGCTGTATTTTTATTTTTTTTTTGTCTTTTAGGACTTTACAAGTGTTGATATTTTCCTTTTTGAATCACTGAGGTACTAACAACTCTATCTCAACAGCCCTTCCTCTCTATTTTTAATTTAATATCTTTTTACAAACTTTCCTTCTGCTCTCTCCCAGCAGTAGGAGTCGAGGGTGTGCATTTGGGCTACGGATACTGGAAGCACACGCAGCTGAACCCTGGCTTGCATGCTGGGGGGGGAGCTCACAGCCAGGGTTGATAGGACACAGGACTACAATTATTCTTAGTGTAAAATTCAAAGCTTAAACGGTTTTCATATGTGTCTGTATGTGTACTTTTCTATCACAAGCCCGCTGAGCAATTCTGACTTGATGATGTCCAATAACATTAATTTTGACAGATGAATGAAGATTTATACAATGGTTTGCTCTTGTCGTCATGTCCATGTTTGCAGCAGGAACAGTTTGTGGGTTGAGAGGATGCTCAGCTGACTGTCAAAGCTGTGCATCAAGTCAGATACACAAGGACAGTTAAGTCAGCTGAATTTTCTTGGCGGGGCAGAGGAGGATGATTTGGTTCACATATATAGTCCAAACAATGTTTTAAGCTGTCCTTTTTGTCTTGCCGTTGTGCAAATCACAGGGGCAGATAAGAGGGGGTATTTATATCATCTATGCTTAAAGTACCCTGTGAGCCTTCCCACACTCCATCTGCAGAGAGAGGCTTCTCTGCAGGCCACCATGGGGCTCATCACAGATCCCTCCCGTGACCCATCGCCTGGAGGATGGCAGTCCAAAGCACAGCCAGCTGTGATAGATGCTTCAGTTTAATGTGGTGGGTCCTTCCGAACAGCTGAGGAGATTATTTCCACTAAGCAGAGATTTTGCACTATTATTTGTAGCACAGATGTGACGTTACCTCTAGACAGTGATCACCAGCATAGGGAGGCACTTTGCATACACAGCTTCCCCTCCAGCCCATGGGAATGACCAAACACAGGGCAAAACCCAGCTCTAACCTTTTACCACAGAGAAAAGTCAGACCACCAAATGTGCTGCTGAGCATTCCCAACAGCAGCTGCAGGCAGTAGTTTTCCCGTGAACGTGGTGTCTTATTGCCCTCTGTCATGGTTTAACCCCAGCTGGCAGCTAAGCACCACTCAGCCGCTCGCCCATTTCCCCTTGCGTGATGGGGAGAGAATTAGAAGAGTAGAAGAGAGAGAACTCATGGGTTGAGATAAAGACAGTTTAATAGGTAAAGCAAAAGCCTCCCACACATGCAAAGCAAACCAAAACCATTCACAACTTCCCATTGTCAAGCAGGTGTTCAGCCATCTCTAGGAAAGCAGAGCTCCATCACTCTGAACGTCCCAGCCTTCATTCTTCTCCCCCTCCCCAGCTTTATATGCTGAACATGACATCCTGTGGTATGGAATATCCCTTTGGTCAGCTGGGATCAGCTGTCCTGGCTTTGTGCCCTCCCACATCCTTGTGCATGCCGAGCCTCCTGGCTGATGGGGTGATAAGAGAGATAGAAAATGCCTTGAATGCCTTGATTCTGTTATTGCTCTAAAACTTAACTAAAAAGTTAGTAACTAAAAATGACTGAAAAAAGGTAACTAAAACATCCCTGTGTTACCAGCACTGTTTTCGGCACAAATCCAAACCATAATCTCATACTAAGTACTATGAAGAAAAATAACTCTATCCCAGCCAAAACCAGCACATCCTTTGATGGAAAGCAGGCATCCCGTTCCCATGCAGAGCGGGATGGCCGCTGACATGTTCCGTACACACAGCAATTTGCTGGGCACTAATTACGATGGCTAATGTGGGGATACAACTGCACGGGTATCGTAACAGAGGCTTTCTCATCTCTTTGCAAGCCCAACTCTGCAGGGTTTTATGTGAGTGTGCTGGGTTTGCATGGCAAGGTTTTGGTAGCGATGGCAGCTACAGGGGTGGCTTCTGCGAGAAGCTGCTAGAAGCCACGACTGACTGGCTCCAGAGTGGACCTGCCTCTGGCCAAGGCCAAGCCAATCAGTGGTAGCGGTAACACCTCTGTGATAACATATTTAGGGAAGGGGAAAAATGGCAAGGGGGTAGCAGCAGAAAGAGGAGGAAAGCACACGGAGGTGTGGGCTCCCAGAGCTTATTGGACTGATTGAGTTGATTTGATCTGGTGTGGCTATGGAGAGAGAGGCGTGAGATGTGGGAGAAACAGTTGTGCAGACACCAGATGTGTGAAAAACAGCTCTGCAGAAAACATTAAGGTCAGTGAATAAAGAGGGGGAGGAGGTACTCCAGACACCCCAGCAGAGACTCACCTGCAGCCTGTGGAGGAGTATACGGTCAAGAGTGCTGTCTCCCTGGCACCCATCAGAATCATAGAATCATAAGGTTGGAAGAGGCCTCTAAAATTATCAAGTCCAGCTGTACCTGTCTCCCTACTAAACCCTGTCGCTGAGGAACTCATCCACCCATCTTTGAAACACCTCCAGCAATGGTGACTCCACCACCTCCCTGGGCAGCTGTGCCAATCCCTGACCACCCTTTCAGTGAAGAAATTCTTCCTCATGTCCAGTCTAACCCTCCCCTGGTGCAATTGAGGCCATTTCCTCTCATGGAGGAAGCCCCAGTGGAGGAAGTCCTAGTGGATATTACCCTGTAGCCCATGCAGGACCACATGCTGGAGCAGGTGAAGGTGTCCAAAGGAGGCCGTGACCCTGTTGAAAACTGCGCTGGAAAAGATCGTGGACTGCAATCCGCAAGGACTCATGTTAGAGAAGTTCATGGAACATTCTCTCCTGCATGAAGGACCTTGCCCTTGAGCAAGGGCTAGAGGGTGAGGAGTCCTTCTCCTGAGGAGGAAGGAGCAGCAGAGACAACATGTGATGAACTGATGGAAAACCCCATTCCTTGTCTTCCCGTGCCACTTGTGTGGAGAATGTAGAGAATATTGGAAGTAAAAGTCAAGCTCAGGAAGAAGGCAGGAGTGGAGGAAGCAGTTCTTTCTATGATTTGATTTTGTTTCTCAGTATCTTGTTCTGATATGATTGGTAATAAATTTTATTTTTTTACCCAAGTCAAGTCTTTTTTTGCCTGTGATGGCAATTGATGAACAATCCTTCTCTGTCCTTATCTCAACCCATGAGTTTTACATTTGTTTCTGTCAATTCTTTTCCCCAGAGACTGTGTGGTTCTTCATTACCTGCTGGGTCTGGTGGCTGCACGGCCCTTTCTTGTAAGCTGAAACTTAAAACTATGACAATGAGTTTGGTAGACTTGCTCAGGATGCTGCATCTGATTGCACCTTCAAATCTATCCATACTGACATGCAGACAGAATGGGTTTATACCAACACAACTTTATCACACTCATACAGATCCACTCCCAACAGGGACAGCTGTATCACTATAGAACCACTTCACGTCAGCCCAATGGAAATTACAGTCTTGGTTTTCCTGCTTTTTTTTTATTTCCTGAGGTGATGACAGTATTTCTAGAAGCCCCATGAGATTTGTCATTGTAAGTTGAAGTACACCACTTAGTAAGTTTTACTTATAGAAGATGCTTTTCATTTTCCCTTCAAGGCTTCCAAACAAATGGTGAGCAATGAAAAGTAACTCACCGGTACTTGTTTAAATAAAAAATAGAGTTGGAAGAAACTTTGAAAAGGTCAAATGCAGATGCAAAGCATTCCAGATAGCTGTTTGCGTAAATTGGCCTCTCCTCTGTTGAATTTAATCTCTGCTGAATTGCACCCTTGCACTCCCTCTCAAGAGACTGGTCTCTCAGAGTAAAAAATAACATAATATAATATCAAACTTTAAACACAGTACTATTGTCACAGTATCACAGTGTCGTAANACAGTTGATCAGTTCAAACACAGTGTCTTCTGTGGCCAGGGTATGACCCAATTTAACCTGGGACTGAAGCAACCTGTGTTTTTCTCCTGAGAAGGAAAGATGCCACCCTTGTCACCAGGGTTGGTAAAAGGGCCTACAGGAAATGTGGGAGGGGCTCGTTATGCGGAAGTGCAGGGACAGGACAAAGGNTGAATATGACTTTTTAAGTGGCTTTAGCTAAGAAGCAATTTAAAGTTTGTTAATGATTTTTGGACAGATTGAAAGATTAGGTTGTCTAATTCTTAACAACACTTAATTATCAGCCAATTTAACAGAGTGAGTCAATGGAATTTGTTACAATCAGAACAGTGGTTTAATTAAAAATTTAAGAATGGCAAGGTTCACCCAAGACTTACAGCAGGATTTCCTGAATTAAGACAGAGGTTAAATCAAATCAAACCCACACAGACAGACAAACAGAGAGGCAAACAGCTCTAAATTAAATTAGACACACACACACATACACACAGAGGTTAACCTATGATTTTTCCTTTTTTTCATGAGCTGCGTGCATTAAAGTAGGAAAGAAGATGAAATCTAAACCAATGGAGTTTTTAACATGACCAGGTTGCCTAACCAGAGACAATTTTTTAATTTCTTATTTCTAGGTGAAAATATCCACTTAAAAACTGATCGGGCCCAGAAGTTTATTCTGGTTTACCAGTAACAAATTTCACATCCTTGCAGATGAGGAAAAAGGTAATTTTTAGTGATGCTGAAACTTCATCTTCAGATATTCAGTTTTCCACTAGAGGGCACTCCTATATTTTCAATGAAAGCAAATTTCTGAATGACACTGGCAGATCTGCCTGTCTTGGTACAATTCTAACTGTAACATGGCAAAGAGAAAAATGCGGGATTGGATTCACCCCATCGCACATCTCTCAACACCAGGCATGATTTGACATCCTCCACCGCTAGCTGATAGTACACAGCAAGCCTTCAGCGCGCCACATGTGTCAAGCTTCCACATGTAGGGAGAATTTCTTCACTGAAAGGGTGGTCAGGGATTGGCACAGCTGCCCAGGGAGGGGGTGGAGTCGCCATCCCTGGAGGGGTTTGAAAAACGAGTGGATGAATTCCTTAGGGACAGGGTTTAGTGGGGAGACAGGCACGGCTGGACTCGGTGATCTCAGAGGTCTTTTCCAGCCTTATGATTCTATGANGGGAAGATTTGGGTTAGAAATTTTTCACTGTGAGGATGGCAAGACAGTCGAACAGGTTGTCCAGAGACATGGATGCACCATTGCTTGAGGTGTGCAAGGTCATATTGGATGGGGCTTTGAGCAACCTGATCCAGTGGGAGGTGTCCCTGCCCATGGCAGGGGGGGTGGAACTGGATGGGCTTTAAGGTCCCTTCCAACCCGAACCATTCTATGAATCGATGATTTCAGTATTTGCTATGGAATATTCCATCCCTTGCACTATCCAGTGATTTTATCTTAGTTCATGGAAATAAACATCATTATGAAAATTAAATCACTGTGACTGTTGATGCAGTTGGGTTGATTTGTGTCTTTGATGTTCGGGAATTTATATCAACATACAATAAACCACAAATATCTGTGGTAAAATTGACTTGTTAGTTTAGCTGGAGTCTGCCCCTATTAGAAGTAACATGTTATAGGGGTTTTGATCCCTTTTTAACTGTTTTTCTCTCTTTTTTTTTTTTTTCAGAAAGATATTACTCCAGTTAAGGCAGTATGCTTGGATGAAGAAAATCTGAGCAATTTAGTTTATGATGACAGGAGAGAAAGCACAGTTTTGTAGGGTATCCACATGAGGAAGGCAAATTTTTTTGAAGAACAATGCTAAAGAAAATTAGAAGTTTGTTCTATCTAGGCATATAAGATTAAAATATGTTTCTTAATAGGCTCTCTCAAGGCTGAATTACATCCTAAGGATTTATCAAAAATAGTCTCATCCTTTAGTAACTGAAATAGTTGGCAAAAGCAATTTAAGGGGGAACTGAACTCAGCTAGTTAATTTGACCAAAACATATATGAACAGAGTGAGCAGAGATTGGAACCAGGACACACCAAATGGTTCAAATCTTCTGGCACTGTGTCAAGTTCTCACAGCAACTCTTAAACCGAACAGTTAAACACTTTTCCCTTCCTGTAAAGTCAGGGAGAAGGAACAGCGCGAAAGCAAACTGTTGCACTCAGCTTTACACAAAAGAAGCATCTATGCTAACCTGAACCCAACGGAGACGACAAGGGAGACCCAGGCACAGGAAGAAGCATCAATATTTTTCAATCCTTTCCTCTCAGCTCTACTTTTCCTAAGGAAAACACACTTTGGCATGACACTAACGGCATGGGTTTTTTCCGTCATAGTTTTTTCCCAGTTGGTCATAGCTCTGAAAGAAGTGCTTACAAAACCATCAGTATTGACTGGACCTATGGATGGCACGGGGCTGTGACCTGCTGGTCTAGTCAGAAGCAGAGAAAATCAGAGAGAAAAACTGAGCAGCCTTTAGCTACAAATGCAGTTTCAGATGAATTCCTCAACCGCATCATTCTGTGATGACACCTCTCCACCCTGTCACCTCCTGAGCTCCAGCTAATGAGTGAGTCACTGTCTGTTCTGGGCCAAACTCATTATCCGTAATGTAGTCAATGGGAAATCAAGAACAGACTTTTAAACCAGTGCCGAGTGACATTCCTTTGGAGTCGATATTGTTTGACAGCTGGCTGAACAGGAGCCAGCAGTGGCCCAGGTGGCCATGAGGGCCAATGGCATCTTGGCCTGTGTTAGACCCAGCGTGGGCAGCAGGAGCAGGGAGGGGATTGTGCCCCTGTGCTCAGCGCTGGGGAGGCTGCACCTCGAGTGCTGGGGTCAGTTTGGGCCCCTCACTGCCAGAAGGGCCTTGAGGGGCTGGAGCGCGTCCAGAGAAGGGAACGAGGCTGGGGAGGGGCTGGAGANAAAAGGTGGGTGGATGAGTTCCTTAGGGACAGGGTTTAGTAGGGAGACAGGCACGATTGGACTTCATGATCTCAGAGGTCTCTTCCAACCTCATGGTTCTATGATATTGGGACTGGTGTTGTTTAACATCTTTATTGCAGACATGTACAGTGGGATTGAGTGCACCCGCAGTAAGTTTGTCGATGACACCAGGTTGTGTGGTGTAGTCAACACTCTGCAGGGAAAGGATGCCCTCCAGAGGGACCTTGACAGGCTTGAGAGGTGGGCTTGTGCTGACCTCATGAAGTTCAACAAGGGCAAGTGCAAGGTAATACACCTGGACTGGAGAAATCCCAAGCACAATTACAGGCTGGATGGAGAATGAATTGAGAGCAGCCCTGAAGAGAAGGACTTGGGTTTGCTGGTGGATGAGAAGCTCAACGTGAGCCAGCAATGTGCTCTCGCAGCCCAGAGGGCCAACTGCATCCTGGGCTGCATCAAAAGAAGTGTGACCAGCAGTTTGAGGGAGGTGATTCTCTACTCTTCTGAGACCTCACCTGGAACATTGCGTGCAGTTCTGCAGTCCTCAGCACAGGAAGGAGGTGGATCTGTTAGAGTGAGTCCAGAGGAGGGCCAAAAAGATGATCAAGTGTTGGGACACCTCCGCTGTGACATGCTGAGAGAGCTGGGGTTGTTCAGCCTGGAAAAGAGAAGGCTCTGGAGAGACCTATGTGAAGTCCAGCCTTCCAAGTGCTTAAAGGGGGCCTTACCAGATAGCTGGAGACAGATTCTTTATCTGGGAGTGCAGGGATAGGATGAGGGGGAATGATTTTAAGCTGAAAGAGGGAAGATTTTTATTAGGGACTAGGAAGAAATTTTTTACACTGAGAGTGTTGAGGCATTGGCCCAGGTTACCCAGAGAAATCATGGCTGCCCCGTCCCTGGAGGTGTTCAAGGCCAGGCTGGATGAGGCTTGGAACAACCTGATCCGGTGGGAGTTATCCTTGCCCATGGCAGGGGCTTGAACTGGATGGTTAAGGTCCCTTCCTACTCAGATTATTCTGTGATTCTAAGAGTCTCCTTGGAATCTATGATATTGCTTCAGGAGGAAACAGCATTCATATATGAGGAATCTCTAGCTAGTTTCGCATCAGAGGCTTAGTTCATAAAGGTACAGAAAAATCACATCAGTGGTCAGGCTTGAGACTTTCTTCTTGCTCTCTTTAGTCTATTGATATAGATAGAATTGTGGAAAAAAGGGAATTTGGAGGAAGATCTATAAAAAAGATCTAACGCTAAGAATAAATTCAGGTCATGCCATGTAGGCACCATTTGCTCTTCCTACTGTAGAATGCCATCAGTATTTGACAAATTGTGTCTGTCCTGTAAAATACATGGAGAACCTGTTAAACCATAATGCACACGTGTAAGAAAGATCTGTCTGAGCTAGTTCATTTTTATTTGAATCATCATTGCAAAGACATCAGGAGGAAAACCTACTCCAAACTGATTTATCTTCTCTTCAGTGTTTTCCCTTTGGAGTCTGCTTGATGATGTCTGTAAGAATGATTAAAATGTGCTGTGTTTTCTTTGAGAAGCAATGCAAAATTGGACTTCTCCATTTTTTCACCTGCTTAGCTAACCACAACTACCTTCATAGCTCTGGGTCGTGCACACACAACCCATTCCTGCCCTAGATTTGAGGGCTATTTTTAGAGTACAGTGCAGCTGTTGATGTGTTTTGCAATTACACAGTCACACAACATCTGTTCATGAGGTTGGGCAATACTACACATACCATATGTACTCTATTATTCCATATGCGTAAAAAATTCAGGTGTGCTTCACAACTGCTATTTTGTCTTCAGAACATGCCTGACACCTCCCCAGAATTGAGTTTATACACTCATTCACCTGTATAGAGCACTTAGATGTCACAATTACTGGAAACAGTGGCATAGAATTTTATATTATTTCATGGAGAGCAATACATCTCAAAGAATGGGTTAGGTTGGAAGTTGCTTTTATCAATCTTGAACTCATCCCCTCATTTTTCTCTGGATCTTTTAGAGTACCCTCCGGCCCTGCATGTAGATCCTTGCCAGTGCAGAGTGTCACAGAATGTCTCTGAAAAACAAAGTTGAAGTTCCATATGAATCGTTCCACAAGATTACCAGTTTCTCTCTGGTTTGCCAATTGAAGATTGTCAGTATGACTAAATCAGCTGTAGATGGCTACAGTAATACAGGTGGATCTCACTTCTGAATTGATATTCCTGATGTTGTGATGGGTAAGCTTTGGTTGACCCAGAGGGTGTGTGATACCTCTTGACTAACAGATGTCTTCAGTGCCTCACCTGTGCAATCTTGTTTCTTGTTAGCTGGTAATGGGTTGACTGGCTGCCAGTGTTATGCCTCATTAAGCGATGGGTTAACATGAATGGTCTTGCTGTTTGTTGTTAGTTTCTTCAACGGTGTAAAAAGGTAACCTATATCGCGTATCACCTCCTGGCAGGATGAGCCTCCTGCTATCACCCACTAACAGCAAAGCAGGTCCGATGCTGCAGTTGGTAAAGCGAACAAAGAGAGCTTGGGCTCAAGGGAGATGCTTTATGCAGAAGATGAGATCAGGCTCAGACACTGAGCTGCTTGGGGCGATGTATTATTAAATGCTATCTACTGATATGCTACTTTTGTAGGAGCTGATTAATGACATCCTACTTTATTATTCCCTATCTTTTATCTTCACCTTGTTTCACAGATGTAGCTGGCAGTACACGGCACAAACCAAAGACCCGTGGCACTCATTAGATGGTGGCTGCTCCTCACAAGTGCCATCAGGCATGCAATTCCTATTCACAATTTTGCTAATGATGCTGGTTAACATGTTGCGGTGCTGCTGTTCAAGTAACATAGACAACATGGTCTTGTCAGTCTCAAACTAACTTATCTTTTACTTATCATTTTCTTTGACACAATCCTCTGATAAGCTGAGAGATAAATATATGACAGGCTCTGCAATATATTCCCCCGGCACTAAAATCTTAGCAGTAACACTGTAGAGGGGTTTCATCTAACGAGTATTTCTTTTGACCTGTTTTCTATTTTTTTTAGACTATTGCATCTGCAGATTGTATGACATGTTTAAACTAGAAACAAATTCTTGTTTATTTGTTCCTTATGCCATGGCAAATTTTCTGTCTTTGTGTGAATGTGGGTGTTTAGTGCCACCAACTCAGGACAGGTACAGGATGCAGGCAAATCAAATACATTAATTGCTTAATGACCTGGTTTGTACGAGCTTTGATGTGGTGAGTAGAGAAGTGATTTCCTCTAAGAGAAAACTAATTAAATGAATAGTTTTCTGCTGGGTTAGCGTGCTGGTTTGTCTCAGAAAGAGTTGTCTCAGAAAGAGTTAATCAGGCATTGGGGTACTTCCATTGAAAACATTAGAAATAACTTGGTTACTTCTTATCGCAGCCAGAAGTGGATTTAATGGGGAGGAGAAGGGGTGGGTTAGGGAAATGCAGCTCCTTATTAGTACTGGCCGGTCTTCTAGTGTGAGTTTGTTGTGTGGTTGTCTCTCCTTCATCATGAGGCTGTGCCAGATCCTGAGAGTAACCCAGAGCTCTTGCACAGGGTACAGGTCCATGTAAGTCAGGGGTAAATAGCTAGGCAGCTGCACACCATGGAGCCGTGAAGGCTGCTGGTGGTACTGGAGCTACAGCCAGGATAAAATCCATTAAAAGAAAAACATTTAGGGACACATAGTCTTCAATCATCAAAATAACAGGAGCATCTATATTCTGCAGAGATAACTTCTGCCCAGAGAACTCAGGAGGATGCTGTGAGGCAAAAGGAAAGTGCAGAGCGCCACGGTGTCACTGAAGGTAAAAGCATGGTGCACCCCTAAAGCTAGCTGGATAACTAAGCTCAAGATCCCATTACCAGGATGCAAATAGTGTTTTCTTTTGTATCACCACCTTGTCGAATATGGCTCTGTTTATTTTGGTTCAGTGGTGCACGGGAAGCTTGATAATAATGCTGAAATGAATTGCAGTAATTACTCTTTAAATCAGGACTTTTATACCTGTCTGCACATTGTAAAAGATTTGCTGAAGTAAGAAGAACAGAAAATCAGAAATAAAACATTTACCAGATGAAATGACTTTCAAGACACTCTGAATTTCACAGATTGCCAGACAGTGCAAGTCCATTCTGCTGCATGTCCTCATCTTAGCTGACTTCAAATAGGAAGACTGATTTAATGAAGTGGAAGCGAATAAGATGCAGCTTCCTTAAAGGGCTATCACTTTTCAAAGTCATAATTTAAAAGTAAACCTATAGGTTTATTAACTGTAGCTCATTAGTTTTGTCCTCGTAAAGAGGTTATAGGTCATCAGTTGGAATGAACCATGGTTGGCATGAAAAGGTCATCTATAGCCGTAGCTATAGAAAAGTCAAAAGGAGTAAGTCCTGTCCCTGTCCCCACCCCCAATCAACCACAAATAAGTCAAAGTCCTGACTGTGCAGGCATCTGAATCCAGTTATTCCAGGACAAGATAGAGCCAGCGAGGAGTAGCTATGCACAGTGTCTCCTTACGCATCTTTTTCTCCACATGTGCAACAGAAAATAAGAGTTAATGTATTGTTTTTCCATTGTGTATTTTCTTGCCTCATCTTTATTACAGGATAAAAGCATGTAAATGGGTAATTATTACTGGATACTTGATGATGCAAGACTGTTGCAACAGGTTTCCCTTACCTTTATTTGCTCTAGTCTTTATTCATGCCGGAAAATACCTTTATTTAGAGTATGAGATGTCATGAGAAATAAGACTTGAGTCCTTGCCAGCAAAGATCGAGGTAAAAAAGTCACTGAGTACCTCAGCCTTCTCCATATCCTGGCTAACCAGGTCTCTCATTTCCTTCTGGAGGGGGACCACATTCTCCTTAGTCTTCCTTTTATTGCCAACATACCTATAGAAACTTCTCTTGTGCCCTTGGCATCCTCGGCCAGATTTAATTTTATTCAGACTTCAGCTTTCCTAACCTGATCCCTGGTTGACTGGGCAATTTGTCTGTATTCCTCCTAGACTACCTGACCTTTTGACCTCCCTCGGTAGGCTTCCTTTTTGTGTTGAAGTTTATCCAGGAGTTCCTTGTTCACTCATGCAGGCCTCCTGGTATTTTTGCCTGAGTACCTCTTTGTTAAGATGGACCATTGCTGAGCTTGGAGTAGGTGGTCCTTAAATATTAACCAGCTTTCTTGGGCGCCTCTCCCGTCCAGGGCTTTATCCCATGGTATGGGAATGAAGTAGATCCCTGGAGTAGCCAGATTCTGCTCTCCTAAGTCCAGGGTAGTGAGTTTTGAGTCCAGGGTAGTTTTCCTTCCAGAAAGGACACATTTTCCCTACTATTCCTTTTATCACTGACATAGNTGCCTCATCTTTATTACAGGATAAAAGCATGTAAATGGGTAATTATTACTGGATACTTGATGATGCAAGACTGTTGCAACAGGTTTCCCTTACCTTTATTTGCTCTAGTCTTTATTCATGCCGGAAAATACCTTTATTTAGAGTATGAGATGTCATGAGAAATAAGACTTGAGTCCTTGCCAGCAAAGATCGAGGTAAAAAAGTCACTGAGTACCTCAGCCTTCTCCATATCCTGGCTAACCAGGTCTCTCATTTCCTTCTGGAGGGGGACCACATTCTCCTTAGTCTTCCTTTTATTGCCAACATACCTATAGAAACTTCTCTTGTGCCCTTGGCATCCTCGGCCAGATTTAATTTTATTCAGACTTCAGCTTTCCTAACCTGATCCCTGGTTGACTGGGCAATTTGTCTGTATTCCTCCTAGACTACCTGACCTTTTGACCTCCCTCGGTAGGCTTCCTTTTTGTGTTGAAGTTTATCCAGGAGTTCCTTGTTCACTCATGCAGGCCTCCTGGTATTTTTGCCTGAGTACCTCTTTGTTAAGATGGACCATTGCTGAGCTTGGAGTAGGTGGTCCTTAAATATTAACCAGCTTTCTTGGGCGCCTCTCCCGTCCAGGGCTTTATCCCATGGTATGGGAATGAAGTAGATCCCTGGAGTAGCCAGATTCTGCTCTCCTAAGTCCAGGGTAGTGAGTTTTGAGTCCAGGGTAGTTTTCCTTCCAGAAAGGACACATTTTCCCTACTATTCCTTTTATCACTGACATAGCTCTAGAAGCTGCTCTTCTATCCAAAACTTAGGACTTTCTTCAAGACTATATTTGAATACTATGGAATGTTCCATATTTTCATCAATGCATTCATGCATTGATGTTTGCAGCGATTGCAGAGCCTACATTTCTTGGCTTCCTCAAATGTTTATAACTTATGTTTGGTGTGAAAAGGGAAAAAAACTTGATACATACATTAAAAATAGTTTTCAAGATGTTACATTTCATTAGCATATTTTAAAAATTTAATATTTGTGAACTGTATTGTCTAATGATGATGTCTTTTGCAGCAAATACATTTTTGCCTTTGCAATATTTGCCATGCAGTGCTATGCTGAAAGCTGTCGGGCAGATTAAAAAAATACAGCTCCCTTTCAAATCTCCAGAAAGTGTGGAAAAAAATTTCCTGAAGACATTTTATTATCAAAAGTCAATTTTCAACTTTTTAGATTCATTTATGAGATTTTTTGGTTTGTCATGCCTCGTCTCAAAGATATTCCTATACTGAGCCTACTTGATTGTCTGGTTGTAGCTCTGTCTTTCAAAATGTTGATCAGTTTGTTTGTTGGATGTTATTTGGAAATGAACAAAAAGGTTCAAGCAAAATGAAAAAACAAAAAAAGCCTAGATCATGTGATCATCATCTTGAAAAGAGACAATGTGGAGCCACGTTTTCCTGCTGTTAATTACATGATATACAATTTGGAAGTTATAATAGGTCTCACTAATCTTTGGAGTGCATTGCCATTTACTTACAATTTACTTCTCTTCTAGCGTTATTGGTTGTAGAAACACATTGTTAAAGAGCACTGTCCTGACCGTTTGGTACCAGAGTCAGTCACTAAACCTTTCTCATGTCCAAGAATAAATAGTAGCTGGACCCCACATAAAGCAGTGCTCGTAGCCATCTTCCTTCCAATGTATACGTAGATGAAAACAGGGTGTTGGTGGAGGTCTACTTTTTACCAGTTTCCTTTGTAGAGAGAGCAAGCCAGGGGAACAGAAGACGTAATACAATGTCTGTTTGCAACAAAGCCAACATTTATGAAGAAGGTACTCTGAACACTAAATTAAATGCAGTTTGGGGTAGTTGAGGAAAACATTTTGTACATCACTTCTCATCCCATGTCCCTTTGCAGAGAAAAATACTGTATCTTGAAGCAAGTAGAACCAACTCAATGTCTCTGTAGCACAGTGCAGAACATCTCGGATTGCGGGCTACAAGGACTGATTGATCTATTGATCTATTGATTGATACTGCCTCTCCACATCTTGTCTCTCCCAAGTGACAGTTATTCATTTTATACTAAACTGTATCGATTAAAATTCTGGGAGATTTCTTAGAACAGAATTCACTCTTAATGTTCATTGGAAGAATCAGGGAAGACAGAAATTGTCCTCGTCCGAGAAAATGCCTTATATGGGCTGGTGGCAAATGGGAACATGGATTTAACTCTACTTTACCCAAGAAAAACATTCAATGGAGATTTTCCATACCAGAAGCTGTCTTCAACCGTATTGTGACGTGGTTGGGCAAGGTCATGGACATCACATGCAAGAACTACGCAATTGCCTCTGGATGTGGGTACTGTCCATCTGTGCACACACCTAACCGCATTGCCAGAGGTCTCCAGCTCTGTTCCTTGCATGGATTTGTGTGTTTGCACTGTGCTTTATTACTTTCATCCCTAGTTTGGGAATGTATTTGCAGCTTTGTCAAACAAGGTAACAAAGCCAAAACAACATCCACTCGTCCGTGTTACTCGTTGAAGAAGACAGTTTGGTTTGGCAAGATCAGCTCACGACAAATCTGTGCTGGTATTTTATACTCCACTGATTACAAAATGACTGGCAAACAATTTGCTCCATTATCTTCTTAGATACTTAAATTAGGCTTACTGACCTGCAGTTCCCTGGGTCCTCCTGCATGAGGTGTGTGATGACTGGTTTTTGCATCACTACGCTACTTTCCTCTTGTGAGTGACTGAGAAATGAGTTCTTGTGTTATGGGTTGCAATGAAAGGAACAGATTTCTAGACCTGTTACTCATAGTGAATGGGCTTTTTTTATAGGATCTGGGGATAAATTGTCCACCTATTTCCTTAGGGAAAACAATAATGAATGACTTATTTCATTATCACCATTGTTAGTTGGATCTGTGCTGTATTTAGAAGTCATGTTCCAGAGCTCACATCTATGTCCTGCCATTGCTTAATTTACTGGTAGAAACTGTAGAAACCTAAATGAGAAGGCAGTGTACTACGGCGGAAAAAAGTGATGGAGATGAATGAGAAGATCCCAATTGAAACAATAAGCACTTTGAATTGCGAAACTAGAGTTTTAACTTAATGGTCATCTTCAGTATAAAAGGAAATGCCACTGAAATGAACGAGTCAGAAATGTGTACTGAAATTATGCTCTGCCTAAGACTCTGGGGCTTGGAATCGCAATTATGACAGCAGCTTGCTTACTAAAAGAAAACTGGAATGTGAAACCATTGTAAGGTGAGACTAAAATACTATTTACTCCTGCTGTTGACTACGCAGTGGAACACTTGCTTCCCAGAGGTCACAGAAGTGAGTATTGCATGTCATTTCTGCTAATGATCGTTCTCTTTGAAGGCCAGTTGTTTGTGTGACTTCTGTTTTTGGAAATCTTCAGTTTCTCATGTGAACTGTTTCTGTTTTTACAGATGAAGAATCAGGCCGCCTTCAAGACCTAATGCTCATAAAGTCACAAAGCTGGTGGAAGTGAACTGTATTTCATGGTCATAGGAAAGAAGGAAAATTACAATGAATTGGTCAGTGAAGAATGAGTAATTTAATGGTTGATACAGCAGAAGCAGATGTTAAAGAATAGTTTTGGAAGACATTCTTACTTGCTGTTAAAGGACCTTTCCCCTTGACTATGTATTTTGTGAATTAAGACCTTTTCTCAGACAGTTCTTTTCCATTAGATGGAAGATTTGATTTCCTATGTTTATGATAATGCAGTTGTATACTGTAAGCAGGATCATTAATCTAAATGAACTACATCTTTATTTAATGTTTAAATACAAGTGAGCATTATACATGCATTTTACAGCAGAAGATAGAGATTCTAAACCAGAACAGTTCTAGGGGACACTGCTGCTCCCCTAATTCCTTTTGAAAACTACATATTTCAGGAATCTGTTTTTATGAAAGAAGTCACTAAGAAGATGGGTGTCTGGGAAAGAAAAAGGTGAACCCTGTTATTTTATTTCAGTTGTGCATTGGCAGGAAGCAGGGCACTGAACTTGGTGAGGCTGTGAGTATATCCAGGAGAATTTGCCAGGGTAGCTGGAATAAAGATCTTCAGGCTTTCAAAGCTTGGCTGAAAATGAATTGAAACTCAAAATTAATCATAAACGAGAAATCGTAACCTGTAGCATTTCCTTTCAGAATAATTTTTATTCAATGTTTCTTTTCTCTGTAATTTTTTCCTCTTTGTTGTCACTGACTACACAGTAAATTCCGAAACATTTGACTACACCTACAAACTACATAGTTCTTCCAAGTTTCTCCCTGAACTTTTAAGGTGATTCGAAGCTTTCTTCCTTTACACTACAGCTTGTGATGAGAATTACGTTGATTATGTAACAGAAATTACACCTGAAATTAAGTCTTCTATTATGAAACTCAGCTCATGTGTTTTTATTTTCTGCCACAATTCTTGCTGTTATCAAGTGTGTTGCTGCTGCTACTTGATCAGCCACCATTGTTCAAAGGAGGAAGAAGAAAAGAAAGATAGAGAAGTCCCCTCTTTCCCTGGTATTTCCTAGGTTCAAGGATGAGAATTTCTTCTCCTGTGTACAGAAAATCATATAAACTGCAGCTGGAAATCTGGAACTGAGATTTCTCTGCTACCGTTAATATAAATATAGCTTTGATCCCATTGCAGTCACTTCTTACGCTAGGAAGCATCCTTGAGGTTTTCCATATAGAGACCCAGACACAGCCACCTTTAATGGAACTTCCTAGCCCGTATGAATATCTTGATCCATGAAGTGGAGGGCAGCTGCATCCCAATGTACACCGACTACTGTCTAACATTTACCCACCCTTACCACAAACACCTTTGGTTTAACTCCACAGGTTGTCCCACCTAGGTAAAACACCTAGCATGTTGAAATGTGGTTCTGTAATGGTGCTTTTGACTTGCTATTCGAACAAATAATTTTAAACCCTGTCCATCTGCACAAATTAACTAGGATTTTTGTAAAGCATCAACTTTACCCGAGTCATAATTAAAATGTTTAAAACTTACTGCATAATCCATTGTCACAAGCGTTAGGGCAATCGCCACAGGGTTCTCCTTTTTTGTAGGGTGTTGGAATCGAACCTACTATATTTCCCCTGAAAGATCAAGATTACCAACATAAACTGTAAAGTCACTATAGCATATCTGAGAAAAACCTTAATTATATGGGTGCACGCATATATTAGTTTACACTCAGTCTTTGGTTATGTCAAACGATTTTTATATATGGCTTGGGTTTATCTGGAAAGGTTTTGGCAGCAGGGGGATGGCAGGGGTGGCTTCAATGAGAAGGTGCCAGAAGCTACACCCATGTCTGACTCCAAGTCAGACTCCCCGCTGCCCAAAATTGATCCAATCAGTGATAGTGGTAGCACCTCTGCAATAACATAGTTAAGGAAGAGTAAACACTGCTGTACAGCAGCAGCTGGGAGAAAGGAGTGGGAATATGTGAAAGAAACAATTCTGCAGACACCAAGGTCAGTGAAGAAGGAGGGTGAGGAGGTGCTGCAGGCGCTAGCGTGGAGATTCCCTTGTGGCCCGTAGTGAAGTCCGCTATGAGGCAGATCATCTTCCTGCAGCCCATGGAGGTCCACGGTGGAGCCCATATCCACCCATGGAAGACCCCACACCAGAGCAGGTGGGGGTGCCCAAGGGAGGCTGCGACCCCACAAAGAGTGCACGCTGGACCAGGCTTGCTGGCAGGACTCGTGACCCAACAGGGGACCCGTGCTGGAGCAGTCTTATCTCGAGAGACTGCACCACACTGAAAGAACCCACGCTGGAGCAGTTCTTGAAGAACTGCAGCCTGTGGGGAGGACCCACATCGGTGAAGTTCATGGAGAACTGTCTCCTGTGAGAGGAACCCCACACTGGAGCAAGGGGAAAGAGTGAGGAGGAAAGAACAGCAGAGACAACAATGGGTGAACTGACTGCAACTCCCATTCCCTCGGGAGGAGACAGAGAGATCAGGAGTGGTCGAACCGAGAAAGAAGTGGGAGGGAGGAGGAAGAAGATTTTAGATTTTTGTCATATTTCGCATTATCCTACTCTGTTTGATTGATGATAAATTAAATTAATTGCCCCACGTCGAGCCTGGTTTTCCCATAATGGTAACTGGTGAGTGATTACCTTGACCTTACCTTGACCCACAAGTTTTTGTTATAGTTTTGTCATATTTTTTTCTTCCCCATCCTGTTGAGGAGGGGACGTGATAGAACAGCTTGGTGGGCTACTGACAGCCAGAGAAGGTCAACCCACCGTAATACATTACAATGTGTATGTGAAAATTAATTTTAGACAGTTTATAAAATCATTATTCTGTCCTAAAATTTTCACTAAATTCTTGGTATTAATTATAATCTTAACCGTATTGTCCATATTAATATGCCTTTCTGAAACAAAATTTCAAGTAAAATGTGGAAAATGTTTATGTGTTATTTACTATTATGAAAATTAGGATTTTTATGCAAATGAAATTTAATCTTAAAATCAGTGTCACTTCCAAGTGTTTTATGCTTTTTTTT
>VWPV01012815.1:0-10029 GCA_013389885.1 Geococcyx californianus
TTAATTCAACTATAACAGTGCCTTTAAAATTTGAGTGGGTAAAATACCCATATCTGAGCTTGCATACTGCTAAGAGGTAGATTCTGGGCTACACCAAGTGCATCCACAATCAATTGGTGGTCTCCTTCTTTAATTCCTTTCAACTAAAATATACAGATTGAAATACTTGAATTTTGCACTCAGTGAGAAACAATGTTAAAGTAATGTCCACAGGGTGGCAGTATGTCCATACAGATCCCAATTCTCAGTTGAGGGAAACAGACGTACACAAACACAGTGTCATATTTGGGTACTCAAAACCTCTCGTGGCAATTAGGTCCCCAGTTTCCTGGTGATTAGGTATCTGGTTTGATTTCTTTTGACATTCTCCATTAGCCATGCTCACCTACTCTATACTACCTACAATTTTACAATCTACCTTGTTATATAATAACCTGTCCCTCCCCTTATTCTGCAGAGCAATGACTGCGTATTACCCACTTCTTGAATTTGCTCCGACCAGAGAAGTGAAAGAGGTATATGTGAGGCTGTACTTTTTTAGAAGACCTCTAGAATGAGAATTGGGAAGTACAGGTCCAAGGAAGCTCGGCATCTAGAGAAGCCCTACTGATGTAAACTATCCTGAAACTTACAACTAGCGTGGTTATATACAGCACTGTGGGATAGTCATAAATGCAGTAATTCTTTTTGAAATCCGATGAGCATCGGTGTTTTCATTATTACTGTTAGTGCTTCACCAAAGTCACCAAAACTTCTAACAGAAACCAAGCTGTGACGGTAAGAGCAAATATAATTTCATGAAATAATAATTGACTAAAAGAAGAATAAAAGGAATGGTAAAGATTAACTTCTTTACTTGTAGTTTTTATTTAGGGGAGACCTTATCATCATGCTGCAGTATTTAAAGGGTGGCTGCAAAGAAGATGGAAACTCTCTTTTTACAAGAAGTCGCATGGAAAAAACAAGAAGAAAATTTTTCAGGATGAGAAAAACTGGCCATTGGAATAATCTCCACAGGGAAGTGGAGCTTGGCCATCCAACCAATTCCTAACCCAGCACAGAACATTCCCGTCCAAGCCACGGGCTGCCAGCTTCTCCAGGAGTCTGCTGTGGGTGACAGTGTCAAAGGCCGTGCTGAAGTCCAGGAACAGCTTTCCTCTCATCCACCAGTTGAGTCACACGGTCATAAAAGGAGATAAGGTTGGTCAGGCAGGACCTGCCCNTCCTTCTTATCCTTCTTATGTTGGGGATTCCAGAAATGGACACAATATTCCAGATGGGGTCTCACAAGAGCTGAGTAGAAGGGGAAAATCCCCTCCCTTGATCTACTGGTCACTCTTCTTTTTTTTTTGATATATGCTTTTTTTTTAATATTCTTTTGAATGCCCCTCTGATGTTTAGGTTTTTTATAGCATGTTTTCAGTGTTTTTCCAGACACCATTCTTTTAAAAATGGTAACATCTTGTGTTAAGCATGATATGTGCAGAGTAGCTGTGTCTTCTATAATCGCCTCTGTTTGCAGTCTGCATCTAAAACTGCAAGGTGAGACAGGGAACTGGCTCCGATTAGCACAGATTTGGCTCTTGTGAAGTTCATAACAACATTAAAATTAGTTCATGGAAAGTTTGGAAAGCAGATGCTTCCCTTTGCAGTACTAATGTCCCTGCCTGGATCTGTGGTGGTGGAGTCAGTATTTTTTAGAGAAAGGTGGATGGAAGTGTGGCCTCAGGAGCTGAACTCGGTTACCTTAATTGGTTTTCTTGGCTTCCATGAACCCGTCAGGAAGCTGGTGAGTTTAGAAAGGATTTTATTTTTTTTGTACTTAACAAAAGACAGTTTTTGAATGTCAAAGTTGAAAGTATTTTTGCTTAGCAAAAAAAATGATCACTAAGCCATCCAGAACTGGCTGTGCATGCAACCATCTGCACAGCTGGGCTGACTCTATGGCATTTTGTAGGAGATTTTTAGGGCTTTAAAGGCAGCCCCCATCTTTGATGTATCTCCTAGCCAGGAACACACACTGAACAACACACAACAGCCTGTGAGCCGGTTGTGTCTGAATTGTTTGCTTAGTTAATTTTAAAATTACCATAACCACATAATTGGAGGATCATGATGCTCTGAAAGTGTCCTTTGGCACTTCATTTACAACAGCTAGATCGCAATGGGGTTAGTAGCCAGCTAGCTACCAAAGCAGGAAACTGAATGACAACAAGAATAAATAGTGTTTCATGGAGCTGCAGTGCCTGACAGTGCTAGAAGTTGTTGGGGATGGGTCCACCTCCAGAATATTGCCAATGGAGAGGGCTCTCGATGGTTGCTCAATTGTTTGCCAGCAGTGACGGCCATGGAAGCAAACAGTGTGTGGATTCATATCCTCTCTCTGCACACAAACTTGTTCCTGCAGGAGAAGGAGCATTGTATTGTCCACTGAGATGATGACTTTTGTGGGGGATGGAAGGGATGACTGATACAGCTGTACACAAGTGGCATCTCTGCAGATTTTCAAAGAATAAGAAATAGCCATCCTTGGACAGAGAAGAGGTTAGATTTTTATTATTTTTATTTCTTACAGTGCCCATTGGGCCATTTTTCATCACTTCACAATTCAGGATGTTGAAGACAGATAATAGACGAGATAATACACTTGAATTGTTAGGAAATGAATGCCTGTTAGCTATTTATAGTTACAAATAAACCACTGCAAAAACACCCCCAAAACTCCTTTGCCAGCTTATAAAGAGTACACAGCAGGCATCTGTGTCAAATTACTTATGAGTAATCATGTGAGGACCATAACATTAATAATTTTCAACAGAGTTAGTAGAGCTGTATCACCTAAATGCATTCTGGTTATTTTCAACAAGTTATGATTGCCACACATCAACTGTAGAGAAGAGCCTTTGCACTTAATAAGCATTCCTTACTAAAGTGTAGACAAAAAATAGCTTATCTGCTACTAAAGTGAGACATTTTTATCTCCATTTAATACAGACTGAATCAATATTGAAATTCTGAAAGTCCTTTTAAGTACTACAGTTTTAATAAGCAGCAAAGCATGTACTAATTTACTTAAGTCTGTTAAACAGTAAATGAATACATATATAAAATGTATGTAAATGTACACGACACATTTTATATGCACAGATCTATACAATACGTAGCCAAAGATAGACATATAATATACAGACATTTTTAAATAGCAGTAAAACCAGCTATTTTTTAAATAACAGCCCTTTCAGAAGCTATGCCAGTTGCAAACAATGACTAATAACATGTCATACCAGCATTAGAATTTGCCATCATCCAAACAGAAGTAGAGAAAGTCCTTCTAAATATTAAAATCCTATTGATGGTGTTTAATGTGTTTCTAATTCTGGTACAGTGAACCTGCATTTACTTTCTGTCTGGTCGTATTACAAAGCTGGTTTTCTTCCCATAGAAGACACACATGGATATAAACAAGGTTACAGGATTTGAACTATCGTTCCAGAAAATATGACTATGCAGCAATTCTTTTAAATAAATCATAAAAATAGAAGATATGTCCTGTTGAGAGTTGTTTTCCTTTTAATGTATAAGCCTGGAAGCATCTTTCCCAACGTTCCTTGTAAAGTGCTTATGCTGTAAACAAAGCTAAAGTTAACAGTATCATCCTGAAATATCATGTGAGGTCTCTTGAAGGTGTTCCATACTGGAATTCCATCTGGATACTATTTAATGAGCAAAGCTTGCCCCTTTGGTGATCAGACGGCATCAGCTGAGGTACTGGCAAACTGACTGTCTTAGGAACAATTCTAAACTCTTTGTTTAGAATTACAAGTTGTCTTCTTTTGATGGACAGGTCTTTGTTCCCCTCAGACAGTAGAGATACCTGGAGGGAAAAATAGGATAGTTAGTATGTGTTGGAAGTAAGAATTCCCAACTATTCACAGTTACCAAGCATGGGATCAAACTTTGCACTATCAGCAGACGGCTGGTGCACAATACAAGCATGATGTTGAAGCAAAGGAACCTCAGAAGCCTATCAAAAGAAATTTTTTTTAGTTCAGAGTTTGCAACAGAGTTTGAAGCAGAAATCTCTGGGTGACACTGTATCATGTATGTTACACATGGAATTATTTTGTCTGATGATCCTTTGACTCAAAATTTATGGACTAGTCTGCACTGCACACAAACAGGAATTAGAGCAGCATGCTGTGAAGGTCTCCCACAAGTCATCAACAAGGCCCGAATACAACATGATGTGTTTGTGGAACGGCTTTACCTTATGTTGCTGGTGTAATGTCTCCAGAGACTTCAGCACAGTGGAGAACTAGTTGAAAGAAAGTCTTTCACATCACTCCTTTCTCCTTTTTTGATTGTTCTTACACAGAAAATTAGCACAAAAGGTGATAGAACTACTTCTCTGGGCTTTATATAAGTGAAAATGCCTCATAATTAAGTTTTATTATATTGGTCTACTTATTCTCTGAAAATATGACACAAAGACTTCTCATAATCAGTGCTGTGTGAAAGTAAAAAAAGTATTTCTTTTTTGTCTCAAAACTCCACCCATCTCCATTCCAACAGTAAAACCTTTCCTGAAACTTTCCCTGATTATTTGTATACAGTATGCATAACCTAGATATTCGAACCCTTTCAAACATTCCTCTATATGCATGGTCCCCCAGGAAGCATGGTTAAGTTGGTTACTGGAAGTGCTGAAAGTACTCCAGTGAAAAGGAAAGGAAAAATGGGAAAGGCAATTTATAATTATGCACACACACTTCAACACATGTAGATAGAAATCTCTAAGATGGAAGATTGCTACTGAAGTTGTAAAGCCAAGTATGCATAAGGAAAACCCCAACACATACACTGAAGGCTTACAGCAAACTTTCATTCATCCCCTGATGTGAATAACATAATCCTTAACGGGGCATTGTACCTGTGCAAAAAACAGAATCATAGCCATGGTCTGGGTTAGAAGGGCCGTTTAAAGATGGTTTAGTCCAATCGCCCTGCCATAGGCAGGAATATCTTAACACTAAGCTGCTCAAAATTTCATCTAACCTGACCTTGAACAATCCTAGTGGTGGGGCATCCACAGCTTCACTGGGCAACCTGTTCCACTGTCTCATCACCATCATCGTAAATAAGCTTTTCTAAAGTCCTGCTTATTTCTAAATTTTTTTCTGTGAACATTTTTCTAAGGGGATCCCAGGAAAGGTACAGTGTGTTCTGAGTTTCTGCTAGAAAATTTGCAGTTGCTTCTGCAATGTTTCACTGTGTATAAGAGAAGGAAAGTAGAGCAAGGCTCAAAACAGGTCTGGGCAAGAATGGCTGATAAGATGGCCTGGCAGAGAAGGACCTGGGGGTGTTGGTTGACAGCCGGCTGAACATGATGTTGCTCTGAGGGCTGAAAATCAAATTCGGTGGTGTGGATAAAACCCCAGATAACAGTAGACATTGGTAAGTGACTTGCAGTGCAGCTTGGGAGACTGATTTCTCCTTCTAACTTGCTTAAGTTGTTTTGGGAGTTTGAGGTGAAACCTAATGATGCCTGTCTGCTGACCAAGTGAATCATTCAATACTGGACAGCTATTGAAAATGGACTGTTTGGCTATTTGGAGAGAGTGTGAGAAGCCAATAAGTAAATAAATGCTTAAATTCTGAAAGGTCTGAATGGCTTTGAACAGAGCACAAGTTAGAAAACATGGCGGGTCCTCTGAAAATAAAAACGTGGTTTGATGGCCAAGGTCAAAGCATGGTCTGTCAGTTTTCTGGAAGAGAAGAAAAAATACTATCACTTGGGAGTAGAACCTTGTCTGGAAAAGGAGTAATGTTATAGTGACAGGGAACCAACTGTAATTATGCATCGCAGCAGGGAAGAGGATTCAAAAGTGTAGTGGAAAATCAAGGGCACCTATTGTTGCTGGTGACAGGGATGCAGTATGGTATCTGCCAGATAAACCCAGGGCATGCTGGAGTGACAGACACTCATGCAGTGTCGAAGTCTACAACGATACATGTTACATGCACACATTAACAATTCTAAGCAAGAAGAAAAAGAAAAATCAAATCTAGACAACATATTTTAAACTTTTAAGGGGATTCATACCTCTAAGGAGATTCACTCCATTCCTTTCAGTGACTCCAAAACCATTTTTGTCTTCACTACAAGTCCCATGAATAAAGCACAAATCAGTACTGACTGGATAACATTATCAGCGCTGCTGAAGAAGTTGCATAATTCAGGGGAAATACAATGTGACTACCAATTTTCCTGTCCTTCTGGGAAAATGAAATACATAGCATATCCACCAATGTGAAGAAGGATGCTGAGCATTCACTGGCCTTCCCCAGACTTTACGTATGTGTAAAAATGCTTGCTTGTTTTCCAAAAATGTAGAAAAAGAAGATTCTACAACAACTTTTCTGTGCAGCAGAAAAATACATAGTACTGTATAAATCAGGAAAAACATGTTAGTTATCATACTGCTGTTAGTGTCTTGTATTTCTGTGGCCTTCCTGTGCTACATGTCGAAGGTACTAGCATGTTTGTCTGCAGTCTTTACGTGTCCTTTACATTTACAGCAATTATATTTACAGTGATAGGAAATGAGGAAATGAAATGAGGCTGCATCAGGGGAAGTTCACACTGGACACTGGGAGAAGGTTCTTCACTGAGAGGGTGGTCAGTCACTGCAACAGGATCCCCAGGAAAGCAGTCATGGCAACAACCAGAGTTCAAAAGGCATCTGGATGACGCTCTTAGTCATATGAGTTAGTTTTAGGTAGTTTTGTGGGGAGCAAGGAGTTGGACTCAATGATCCTCATGAGTCCCTTCAACTAAAGCTATTCTACCATTATATGATTTCCATGAATAGATATCTTACTTTTATAGTAGTTTGTGTAAAATCTCAAGTCTGTATTCAGCACACGCCTGCTTCGTTAGAGTGAATTGTAGTAAGATGCTTTTTGCCAGTCTGTTTGTGCGAAAAATGCCTATACAACTACAACACATTTATACATTTATAATAAGACTTGCTAGATCTTGATGTTAAAAATGACAGCCTTTTTATTTTTCTATTTTTTCATAAGCTGTGCAGTATTTTTTCTATAGCGCCAAATTTTGGGAGCTTGTGATTAGGACAAAACTCTAAAACACTTAACACTTATAAACAAATTTGTGGTTGGCTTTGAAAGTGATTTGTAAACATGATTCAATTATACTCTAAAGGTTTAAAGAGTGAATTATTATTTCATTTGGGAGTGCTGAATCATTATTTTTCAAAAGATACAGCTAGCAGCTGCAAGACGCTTGTAAGCTGTAATTCCAGTTTAATTATTCAGACTAACGTTTGAAACTTTTCACTCTAGAGTCAATCCATACAGAAACGTTTGCAGAGATAATAGATAGCTGAAAAAAAATGAGGCACCTGAAACTATTAATTCTTAAAACCTCTTTGTGTCTGTATAAGGGGGTTGGGGGATGGATTGGGTGTATGTTTATTTGTTTAAAAAAAATTAAAAGCAGGTTTCCCAGGCTTTAAATGTTGATTACTGCAAAAACAGAGAACAGACTTATTTGATGGAAATAGGGAACATATTTTGCACTAAAGAATATCTGAGATGATAAATAACAGGCTAGCAGGTAAAAAGAATGAGAAATATTAAGCTTATGTTGTGGACTCTAATGATATTTTTCATATATTTTATTTCTTGTGTTCCTCAAGGGTTTCCTGCAGGAAAGAGATACCATATCTAGGACAAGGCATTTGCCTGCTTTCAAGTACCATTAATTTTTTTTGGTCATCCCCTGCACCTTTGTGCTAGCAACCGCTTATTCTGCTTATTGTAATGTACTCAAACATTTAACTAAATGTGTCAGCTTCTGCCTTTCAACACTGTAATAGTAGAGTGCTATAATAAAATATACTTCTATTTAAATGAAACTTTTGTTCAGAGGTGGTTTTATATGGGAAAAATGTGAGGAAATTGCTGCCAAACTTGTACCACTACGTCATCTGAGTCCCATGAACATTTCGTCCAGCCCATGCATCCTTGTATTATAATAAACCATGCATTGCACTAAGCTGAAAGTGAAATTGCAATCACATAAATAAGCAGATGATACTTTTGAGTTTAGCATACCATAATTAACTTTTTCAATTGAACAGACTCACCTATTAGAAGAGAAATTGTAATAACCACTTTTTTCTAGAACCTCTTCAATTAGAGTCTAAAATATGAAAGAAATTCATTTCAGTAAATTGTCTTTATTAAAAGTAACAAATTAATACATACAGATATATTTATAGCTTACCTGTAGCTGTTCATATGTCATCCCTTCCACTACGTCAGAAGTGCCAACAATACCTGTAAGTAGAAGGCAAGTACTACCAAATAGGGGGTTTATGCTCCCTCATCAGTTCCTTAGCAATTCCACTATAAATACAATGACATGAGACATGCTTGATTATCAGAAGCTTATTCCACCAACCAGAATGAGCCCTTGCAGAGGTGGGAGGCATCTTACGGCATGATGTGGATGTTTGAGGCAAACAATGTTATCACATTACAAAAGAGTTCTAACTGATGGAAAATATTTTAAATAGTTAATGTAAGAGAACACAGCAATGCGCATTTCTTATTCTTCCTCACTTACAATTTGTAGTGGAAAGGGCACAAAGCCAGTAGCAATTTGTGAGGAAAAAAGTATTCTTTGCAGGCTAAGAGATTAAAAAAATACAAATACTGAGCATCTGATAAAATTGTATTGTCTCTGAGAATAAAAGAAAGCCTATACTCAAAGCGATGTTTAGGCACTCATTTCCTACTCAGATATCACCCTGGACAACTAGTCTTATTTTCAGTTTTTGCAATAAGCTGTGGAACTGATAGGCCAGTTTCAACACAAAGGCCAGCAAAACGTTTCTCAGCCTTCTTTTAGGTACAATAATTTTTAATGTTACTATGTCCTCTAGTCCATGAATTGCTTTTCCTGTGTTTAGTAGAATGGAAATGGCACAAATACCCAAATACAGGCTGCATATTTCCCTACTGTCCATTGCACAAAGAGGTACATGAAGAAACAAGTCTCTGAACTAGTAATCGCGGTTCCCCACTCCAGATGATGCCAGTGATGGTAGGTTTGATTAAAGATGAAGTTCACAATTTGTCACTCTGAGTATTGCTAGTCCAAATTATAGTTGACACTACTAATTTTCTAACGTATATGTATAAAATTTACACTATACAGATGTGGTATAGCATGCAGCATTTCCCTCCTCAAGTTTGCAGGACTTGATCTAGCTAGGTCACTAAATCATCCCAGTATGACTGCTTGAAACATAAGAGGAGAACATGATAGGGTTTAAATAGTTTGTTTAAACATCATGGTGCAAGGGGCAAATTCTAAGTGACAAATATCTACATTGATTTTTATGAATGAACCCTGTGTCCAGGTTTCATTCATGAAACCCGTCTTTGATATTTCTTCGTAATCTTTGAGAACTGCATATCTTACCAGGAATTAAACAAAACAAAAAAGAAACCAACCAACCAAAACCTGATAATTAAAATCAGTATATTCTGTCTTTAAAGACAGATCTTACAGCAGCAATTCTTTCTGCTTCGATAGCATATACTTTATTATAAGTACAAATGTCACTACAGAGGCTTTGTTGCTTTCTTTACCTTTTTTATCATCTGGAAGCAACGTATTTCCACGTGAAGAGAGAAGTACTGCATGACAATTTGCTGTGAAGAAGTTGGGCTCAATCAATTCAGGAGAACCTTGCAGCAGCTGGGGAAGAAAAAAATAGGAAAAAAAAAAGGTTGGAAAAGACCTCTGAGATCATCGAGTCCAACCTAAGACCCAACACCTACACCTACTCCTACTTGTCAACTACACCATGGCACTAAGTGCCTCATCCAATCTCTCCTTAAACACCTCCAGGGACGGTGACTCCACCACCTCCCCAGGCAGTGCATTCCAATGGCCAAACACCCTCTCAGTGAAGAACTTCTTCCTAATGTCAA